>OMLM01007932.1:18683-45678 GCA_900302695.1 Helostoma temminkii
TATATGATATGACAAATTGCAGGCTGTTGTAAAGAAAGAAAAATAAAGGCAAGAAGTAATATGTACAAAAAAGGAGTCGGAGCAGGTACGACGGCAGCTGACCTCACCGGCGCCATCTTGTTTGATGACACAATTAAGCTGGTAAACTGTTATGGTGGCCATAAAACAATTTCTTTTTACATACTTAACTATATTCAAGTCAACTTGGACACACATCATGTATTCATTTTATATAATGTTTTTTTAGTCATGTCATCATCTGTTTGGAAAATATGGAAATATGTCTGTGGAAACATATAAATTACACAAAAAAGTAACGGATGATATGATACAATTTCACTCTCTCTCTCTCTCTCTCTCTCTCCCTCTTCTTTCTAACAGCCAGTGGAACAGTCAGCCAAACCTTTTTACCCACTAAAGAGACCATAATTAGATCTATTAAGCATGGTTACGTATAACACTGAGGTGGCGGAAAATCCCATCAGGGCCATCGACCACCCTAAACAGCTTATACACATTCCTGTCCTCGAGTTATCACAGGCTGTGAAATCTGGGAAAAGAGAAAAAACTGAAATGGAACCAAGTATATATCATATGTACACTAAATAAAACCATATAACATAGCAGCATTGCAATGACTTGTTCATTCCATATTCAAGATCAAACCAGGCAACTGTGTAAATTCATACCAGTAAAATTCTATTAAAATTTTTTACATTGTTGAACACATATGCCAGAACAATATCAGTGCTTTGAGAAACAAACTCATATTTTTAATAACTTGTAAAGGTCACTGAAAGAAAATGTTAATAAATACATGGCTGTGGGTGTTCTAAATAATTTGTGTCTTAATTTAAGTTACCACTTGTATTATATTATCATTTGAGCCTAATAAATAAATAAATACATTATTATGATGATTATTATGAATATTATGATGATGATGATGATTATTATTATTTTTATTATTATACAATCTTGTTTGCAAGGTTGGGATAAAGGTTTTGGAACAACATATGGTGCCATCCTTGCTTATTTGCTAGAACACTACCAAACCACATTCTCAGCATGGCTCTGTTGTAAAAGTCAGAGTCAGGCTTCTAAATCGGTTGCAGTTTAGATCGGTCATGTACTGATAATGTATTGGCAAAAAGTACAACAAAGGATGCAATGAGCTGTTGCAGCTGGAATCCCATAGAATAAAAAATAATTGTATTATTTTCATTTAAAAAAATGATATAAATGAGTTGCAAATTATGTTTTTAACATTTTACACAGCATCCCAACTGACTTGTAAGGAGCAAGTCAATGGTCTATACCTCCTGAAACAATGTAACACACGTTTATAATAACGTGTGTGACAATACAATAGTTTTCATGTCATCAGCTATGTTGTCTTTTCTAATCATCAGTTGTCCTTTTAAATGAATAAACCTGCATTAGCTAACGTTGGAAGACAGTATTAACGTTTGCTGATTATTGACCTCTGTAGGTTTAATGAAATATAAAATTTCAATCCTGTTTCTACCTCTTTGCCCTACCTTTGCTCCATTGATTTCTTGTGGAAACAACCACTGTTCCGTAATGTTGTAAACAAAAAGTTCTTTAGAATTTTGTGCTTATTTCAACTTGCTGTTTTGTGGCAGACAAACACAAATAAATGCCTATAATCCATGCAGCCGATATTGCCACAGATGACAAGGTGGTGACACGCTTTAGGTAGCAGTTAGGGAAACAGTATGGTGACGTATAATAGTATAGTTAGGCGATAGGTGATTTTCAGGGGGCTATGAGATAAGAAATAATAAAAAAGGGGAATCTAATTGTCACATTATTTGTGGAGGTGATCTGGAGCAGTTTCTGCCAAGAATAAAAAAAATAGCCACTTCTAGTACATAACTGAAAGGAGATGGTCAAACTTTGGTGCCTAATGCAATGATGTAGTATCTTAAGCTAAAAGATAGCATAGTCAGGACTTTCCCATAGAAGACAGAAATTTAAGTCATTGTGTGACTGTCTGTGGTGATTGTGTTATTTTATTCTTTCACTTCACCCACTTCTGAATGTTTTGCGTCTTACCCTAACAATGCTGTTTTAAAGCTTGTAATGAATCAAACCATGGGATTTTCATACCTGCAAATAGGCATGTCTGAATGGCATTTGATAGCGATGCCGAGGGACACAGAATCATGCATGCTCAATGCAATGGGCAGCATATATATTTAATGCTCTGGGAGGAGAACTTGCTGTTTGACCAGGCAGAGGAAAGTATATACAGTTAGGTACAGAAGTATTCAGGCAGCCCCTGAAAAATGGTTTAAGATGGCTGTAATTCCTAAGTGATAAATGCCAAATTTTGTGAAAGCTCTTAAAATAAAGCTGAAGTCTATAAAGTCTTCACGTTTTTCATTGAGTTGTATGATGACTTACTTTTGGACTGTAGTGTACATGTAGGGGTAAAAGCCACTGTTAAATATTACTCAAGCTCAACTGGAGCCATGGCAAGTAATCATTTGTGACTGAGATCAAATCCAAGATGTGAAAGAAGTGGCCTTTGGGTCAGAGTGTAGACAGAAACCAAACTTTTGATCCTATTTTATCCCTTTTTTGCTGAATGTAGACAGGCCACAGAGACAGAGCAACAGAAAATATACTGTAGATGGTTACACTGACTGACCAATAATCTAAATTTCATTTTTGCTGGAAACCAAAATGTACAAACCCTGATTATTTTCCCTCTTATTGTTAGTTTGTTTGCTCGCTGGCCTCACTTGGTTGTATCTGTAAACAGAGACATACAGACCAGGAGCTGATATAGCAGAATGACTTCATGAGAGCATTGAGAAAATTGCACTCTGCTGCTCCAATGAAGCTGCTCATTTCTGAATAAAATAATGTTGTTTGTAGACTTTGTAACCCTGAGGTTTAAACATGTCCATTTGTTTAGATGTGCCCTACCTTCCAACCCATTTCCTCTGGATGTCACAATAAATAAGGATTTAGCTTGACTTTTACATTCATTTGCAAGACCACAGTCATACAGTTCGTTAAAAAATGGAAAAAAACAACTCTAAGCAATTAGGTCAACTGTGGAATTGGTAGTGATCAATCATTTCACCCAAGTATTTGCTTGATCACAAATAAAGCCAGTGAATGTGTTTGAGGGGGGTAATTGTTATAGCTTGGCCCTCTTGCCAAGAACACCAGCCGGGAGCCTGCACAATGATCAGAGCATACAATATATGTGTCACCAGACTAATATACTGTTATACTGTTGTGGTCTCATTGGTAGCTGATAAACAATAAAAAAGGTACAAAGGCTCATTTTGGTTTGTTTACATGTGGATCTTTTGCCTATGCTACATTAGCAAAATTTGATATGTGCAAGGTTGCAGCCATTTTAACCAATATCATGCTGTTCAATGGTCAGTTATCATTTGTTGTGTGCATACAGCACAGTGAAATATTTGTTTGCATATTTGCCACACTTAAATGATCATCAAACACATTTCTGGCCATCAGTTTGTGACGTCAAGCTCAAGCGCACTTATTATGCAGCAGGACAATGATCTGAAACACACCAACAGGTCCATCTCTGAAATCTAGTCAATGTCTGAACTTAAATCCGATTGAAATGCTTTGGCATTACTTTACATCATGTTCAACACAATATGTGTGTCACATGACTGGTTAAACAACAAACAGATGTTTCACATTATACTTTAATGTCAGTCTCCTGTGGTAAAGCCCTACATGATGTTTCCCAATTCCATCCCTCCTGTGCCAACACAAACATTTGTTAAACGTTAATATAAGACATCATTTCTCTAAGCGTCAAATATTGATGCTTCATGGTTAATACTGTGACCAGCTGGCATCCCTGTAGGTCTCATAATGACACAAAGGAGTATTTTCTGCATCATATGGACAAGACAAAGGACGGAAGTGGCATTATCTGCAACTTTGCGAAATCAGAATGTCCTGGAAACTTGATAGCTTCTGAAACCTTTCCATGAAGGCTTTAGATGGTTAGACTATTGGCTGGTTTAACTTCAACCTCTCTGTTTACTTGTGCTTTACACTTGACTGATGAAACAATAGTACAGTTACAAATCCAATGATCCAAGGGCTCCTCAGCAAATACTCATACAGGATAAGACAACATTTAATCCTGCCATAAGTGAATCAGACATTTTATTATTCTTGTGTTGAAGTCGTAATAACTTTTGTCCTTGTCATCTCTGCTGGATCACTCCTATCTTGGAGAACCGCTGGAGCATAAATAAGAGGGGGGTTATTTATTTGATGTCTTTAAGCTGCAATCACGCCGCCGTACATCAGTCAGAGTGGAAATCACTTGTTTGTTTTCCATTCTGTATTCTACATAGCATGTTCTGCCAGCAAGAGCTTTCTGTTTGTTAGTGAAGTCTTTCAAAAGGAAGCACTGCTGGATTTTCTCTTTAACAATGCAGTTGCCATACTTTAAAATCCTTGGGCTTGTACTACTAAAAATGTTTGCTTGCAGAGGTCACAAAGTAACACTGCACTACGCAGGAACACTTCACCCCGTCCTGCGATATCACACCACACTGCCATTTCTTAGGTTTCTTTACTAGTTTGTCTTTGTGGTATTACAGTTTGCATAGTTGCAATTGTCGACACTAAATTATGAACATATGGAAGGTTCTTCTGTCACTACCTCGATCATCTTTTTACACTTTTTTCACATAGTTGAAGATATCAGAACACCACAGTCGCTGTTTGGGAGCTGAGTGGAAAGCAACTTGATTCCCCCCTCAAGAAATAACTAATAACATCACAATATTATTCCAACACGGTTTTATTAATGGACTCAGAGACCCACCAGATATTGGTATTTAATTAAAAAACAACAGCTGAAGTTTGCAGGTGAGCTCTATGTTCACAAATTCAAAAATGAAGCATACAAAGACAATAATACTGTATCTAATGTGAAACATGGAGGAGGCTTGGTTATGTTTTGAGACTGCTTTGCTGCATCTGGCACTGAACCTGTACAGAGTACAATGAACAATGCGCTGCCCAGTGTCAGAAAGCCTTTTTTGCTCTTTATGAAAACTTTTAATTACCTACAAAGCTTAACTAAATTCAAAGCATGAACCTACATGTCCTGCTGGTACAGTATCTGTGGTTTGATCACACTTGACTGACAGTGAGTAAACTAATCTCTATGAAAATTGTGTTTTCAGATGACTCAGAGTAAAAAACAAACCAAACAAAGAAAAAAAGAAATTGTCAAGGTCTTAAAATTTTGAAAGCACAAAAAGTGATGTGTTTGGTTTAGAAATGAATATATTTGTTGCATCAGTCACTGTTGTTTACACACTTGACATCCACCTTCCAGACCTTCAGTCCTGATCAAATTCACTTTGCAGTGTGAGAATGAAAATCATTGTGTTTAACACGTTGCTGTTGCTGGACTGTTCTGTCTCCACAGATCAGGCAGACACAGATAAGGGAACTACAGCTAAGGAGGGACATTTCCAGCAACTCTGTTTTCAGGAGAGATGTCACCCCATAACATCCACCTTCAGAAGATGGATGTTCGATACTTACAAACTATGATTTTACTACTATAACTATTAAAAGGATGCTCTTCAAACCCTATAGGTGACAACGGAGACCCTGAAGTCAAATGGAAGGATGTTCAATATTCTGATCAGACCAAAATTGAGCTTTCTGCCCAGACTAGAAATCGTAAAATAAAAAAATAAGTAATAATAAAAATAGAAAAATTATTAGTGTACACCTTTTTCCAGCTATAAAAAAACTTTATTTCCACCTATTTTACTAAGGATTAGCAAGGCAAACACATTTTTCCACCTGTTTTGTTTTATTTGTCATAAACAAAAAAGTTTATCAGAAGATTTGTATTTATTTTTTCCACTTGCCTCACAGTTCTAACATTCTCATTCTCATTCATTCAGTATTTAAGGCAGTCAATTGTCGTGCTGTTTAGTACGACTACCCTGGCTGTGGTTGTGCACGGTTGTTAAAGATGCACGTTTTGAAGCATGTGACTGTTTCTCATGGAGATAAGTAGATAACAAAATTCTGATACATTTAGTGTTACTGAAAGCCAGTTGGTTATTAGAGATGGCATCATTGTTTTCTTAATGATTCAACACACTGTTATGATTATGAATAAATTCATTCATGACAAAAGATTTTCCCTTTTCCTCTCTCTGGCACTGATTTGATTTACCACATACGCATATTAATGCATAGTATAAATTATACTGTAATGCATTCTCAGAAATGAAACCTATAATGCAACATATATAGCTACCAGTTACTACTACATATGCAAACAGTGCAGGGTCAATAAAACTGGATCAATAAGGGCTGAGCATTGAGAGAAATGTGATGCTTTAATATCTCGACATGATCCCACAACAATAACATGAGTCTTATGAGATATGTCTTTTTTGCATTTTAACAGGCAGAAATCTGACATCTGAAGACTTTAACAGTCTGGTTACATTTTTATTTTTATTGTCTTAGTGCTATTACAGCAACTCAGTGTGGCAAGAACCCTTGGTTTTTCATTTTTCTATTATCATTTTCAGAACCTTGAAACATTAAGTCTTTTAGTTAACAAATTGTGAGGTGAATTAATTATTTTCATGAGTTCACTCAACTCATTTGATAAAAAAAACTTCCCAGACGCTTCCCAGCATGCATCGTTTTATTCTGCTCTCAAACTAGTGTTCGTTCTAGTAGTTTAAAGAGAACAGTCATGGAAAGTTGCTGTGTGTCTTTACCACATACGTAGGTTGTGGTTGTTTATTTTCACACTAGTAAAAACTATGTGAACCTCGATAAAGTTGGTGTTCAATTTAGTACATTTAAAATATATTAGTTTCTGTGGGCAGGTTAATGTGATATTTTCTTTTTTTGTCTTTTTACTGATTCTTGTACATTTTGGCTCTAAAAAGTCAGTCAGCCACGTTAGCTGCAGAACTATGATTCAGTTTCCACTCAAATTGGTTCTTCAGTTTCAGTGGGTGTTTGAGTTAAATAAACAAATCAAACAAGATTCACATTTACACAAAGAGTATTCTAATAAAGTGAAGTTCATGAAGTTCACACTAGGACCTAACCTAAGAGGAGGTTTTTTTTTTCTTATTAATCGAACCATCATGTTTAAGAGACATGTTCTCTCTCCCATGGTAGCATTTATTGTGCAGCCTACAACACATAGTCTAATTTTTAGAAAAAATCCCCATAGCAACAAAATCAACATAAGGACAGAAGCGCATTGCATTCATCAAAGAAAAAATCATAGCCTCGATCTCATAATTATGAGATAAAGTTAAAGTTAATCATGGCTTCGGAGAGGACAGGAAATACACTCACTGCTTTTATTTCTTTCTTGGGTTGAGACACTGAGATAATAATTTTACTGGTCAACGTGGATGGTATAACAGTCTGTCAACACTGCAGGCATCCTTAGTCTGATGTAGGACTGTTGCAGAGCACATTGTGACCTGCTCCAAGAAGCTCTCTTCCTTCAGGAGCAGCTAAACCAGTACGAGATGCTTTATGTATACAAAATGATGCATTTTAAATGCAATCTGGCTTTGTGATATCTTGAAGAACAGGTGTTATGTCTACTTCTGCACGCTTTGCACGAATTGCATGCATTACTCTTCCCCTACAACAACTTGGGTTCTGTTAGGCACCTTCCCTGGTTGGTTTAAGGGAAAGTTTTAGGTTAAAGGGTGTTGAGTTGAGGTGTCAAAACTCCTGTAACATCTTTACAGAAAGCCAGGTCCCAACCTCTTTAGGCACACATGTTCCTGACAAATTAAGCCACATGGAGTCTGATCAGCTGATCGGGGTAAATGCTTTGTCACCATTGCTCTCATATAGTGTCAACATGTCTGTCTATTGTCCACCTCTGTCACTTCTGTCGTCTGTCAATTCAAATTCTCACCTAGGGTGCCAACCTAGCCAGGACCGGCCCTGACCATTATCATTGTCCCTTACTTCTTGTTAAGCCTCTGTTGAAATGCTTCTTTAAATTTAGAACATCTGATTGGTTTCTACTTCTGTTATTATTAATAGTTGTGACGTTAAGCATATGAGAAACCCACACTCCATTAGTTCATCATTACAATACTGATAAAAATAGATTATATAAAAGGGAAATGATATTATGTGTCACTCCTGTGGGTAACGTTTTATTTACTGTTTAAAGGCAGCAGATTAATCACCATAGGTGGTTGAATCTAGTCTGGACCTCCCACAGCCGCACATCACAGCTGAACAATACTCACATGACAAACCAGAACAGATGTACGAGTTTGCTAACGGCATGGAAGCATCACTCAACGTTCTAGTGATAACACAGTAAAGTGGGACACTTGCAGAAATTAGAATTTGTGTGTGTGTGTGTGCACCGAATAACGACTGGTGCAGGCATCAGCTAAGCAAACCAAAGCTACAAAACCAAAATCAGTCATCAGTCATGTCTTGCACTTCCAGACGGTGATGAGTGCTGTACTCTGTTGCATTATGAACCATTTCACATTGCTGAAAGAACAGGCTGGACACGCTTTAGTTCACACACAAAGGATATCTGGTGAATTACTAAAACAAATATTAATCAGGCAGTGAAAGTGAACACATTTTCCTGGTGAGACATGTCTGTCTGAAACTGTTTTCTAGCTACATGTCAAAAAAGGAAACCACAGCACTGCATGAGCGTGGGCATTTCTTGCATTACAGCAGAACAACAACCTGTCATTATCGCCATTCTTTCCACAACAATGGCTCCACAGACGGCTGGAAAGTACGAGGTTCAGAGCCAATAAAGTAACTGCTTTTGACTGCTAACTTTGCTGAAATAACAATCTTTTATATGTTTGTGTTATTGCAAAATATAACAAGCCTCCTTCACAATATGACAGTGGATCATTTGTTTTAAGGATACACAAAAACTGTTTGCTTCAGAAAGCATTCATCGATTTTGCCCAATGATCTACACTCACTAACCCATCCCATGAGTGAAAACATGTTTCCAAACGTTTTAGCAAAATGATTTGCTCGCACGTTCTCCTAAAAAAGAATATATTTTAATAAACAGTACTACTTTAAGTACTATTTATTTTTGCACTGTACTGCAAAATCAAGATGATGATGATGATGATGATGATGATGATGATGCCGGGACTAACTTTGTGTCTCTGGAACAGCTGGTTTTGAGCTGCCCCCCTCCCGATTTATTTATTATTTTGCTATATATAAACAAATGTCTGTTGTATGATAAGCATCAGCTTTTACACAATGTCAAAACGTGAAACCAGGATACCACTGCAACTCTAACTGGGATTTTTGGTAGAAAAGTAATATATTTTCTGGGAACATTTTACTGAAATGTTCAAAATCTGCATGTTTGCTACTAGTTTATTTAACAATGAGGAGACAGTGTACAGTGCGCCTGTGCTGTTGTGTATTTAAATGCATCATATTTTTATCTGAATTATTTTAATGTCTATATTCATCTGTAGGTCCACTCAGGCTGAGTTTGCTACAATCTGCCTTTAGCCAAATCCTCCATTAATACCTCCAAACAGTACGTTTGTAAACATTTTTATGACAGCCTTTAGATAAAGACTTTAAACCCCTGGGATATTAGTTCAACCACTTGTATTTGTTGCTTTAAATTGTGCAGAACACCACTTGACAGCCAATCTGTTACTGGGTGTCACTGAAGCAGCACTGTGGCATAACAGATGAGTCTCTCTGCCTCTGTGCTCTCAGTTCTCAGAGGACATTGTTAGCATTTATAAAACACTGGCCGAAGTGTCCCATGCAAAGGGAATACATTTGTTCCTTAAAGCTGCAGTTGACCTGAGATAAAGCTGTGGCAGTACGAAGACATATGGTGGTTCAGGACACAGTGCTAAGTGATTTGCTAATGATAATTTGATAATGATAAATTTGTTGTTTGTTTAATATGAGAATACTAATTAATCCTGCGGGGAAACAGTTTCTGAACAGCTGCACATATTTGATGGTTACTACACAGTTTGGGTGTCTTTTCCGAGGCTAGGAAGGAATCAAACCACTGACCCTTCTGTTCAATTGTAACTGCTCTACCAACTGACACACAATCCCCCTCAAAGAATGCGAATCAAATGTTCAGAAACCACAACATTTCACTGTGTATTGGGCGGAGAATACATTTTGCCATGTCTGTGCTCTGTTAAGTCTCACCTTGCCTGTTCAGAAACACTCTGCGTCTCATAAACCTGGAATGGCAGAATAAGCGCTCTAGACTCCAAACTGACAAAGAGAGAACTGTGTCGGCCTAATTTGAAATAACTCCGCAATTTTAAGAATCAAAACTGACTTCTCATTTCACATGTAATCATCTCATACAGGAATTAATAAAAGGGAGAGCCATAGGGGGTTGCTTTTGGGAGAGGTGGTAGGTCAGGTCTAATAATCATGTTGTGTTTGTACAGTGCCCCTCTCCCCAACACACACTTAATCTCATTACATATTTCAGTATAGCCTGGTCAGGTCGGAGTATAAAACGATCATGTGCAAATGAAAAACACATATAAATAATGAAAAGTTTGAAGTAATGACCCAGCGCGTCACCAAGGCGCCTGAAATATCACTATTTCAGAGCAGTGGGGAATTTCAGTTTGAACTGTTAAACTGTCCATAAACCATAAACAGAGCACTGCTCTAAACACTGGGCATTTTCTTGGATCACACTCGCTAGCAGAGCCTGGAAACTGTGATTTTTGTGGCTGGAAATTGTTTGACTTCCAACAGCAGGACTTGAGGAACAGTTAGTGTGTGACTGGGACTTCTGGGTGACCCCCGTCCATAACAGTGATATCCCACCGTTCAGACTGGAAAGCGCCGGACAGCTGGAAACAAACCACTCCAACACATTTCAGGTTGCTCGCTGAATCACTTTGCAGCTTAACTGGATCCATTTCAAGATGCACAGTCACAATTTAGTGTCTCAAATTCATAAAGTTTGGTGGTTTGCAAAATTTTGATTATATTCGGTAAAGCTCCCAAAACACTGTGTCCTACAACTCATCAGTGCTTTTCACCAGACCCTCACTGATTCTAAATGCTTTTTTCTTCCATCCACCCCTCCAGTTAACAGTTGAGTTCCAAGCTGAAGCAGGTATAATACTGAAGACAGCATTATGACATCAGAGCATTACCTCAGAACATACTTTAAGTATTAAACGTAAAAGTACTCTTTATGAACAATGGTTCATTCAGTGGATATGATATTACTAGATTTATTATTCATAATTTTATATCATCATAATTTTAATGTTGCAGCTGCTACTGGGTTTATTTTGACTGCATTATGTTTCATGAACATTTAAAAAAAGTACAATGTAAAAGTACAATATCTGTTTCTGAGCTGCAATGAAGTCAAAGTAGGAGTAAATATTCAGAGAGTATAAGTAAATGTAACTAGTTACTTTCCACCACTTGTTTTTTTTAAGACACACAGTTTTCAATGGCTATGATTCTAATATATGCAATAGGTACATTAATATTATTATTGTTACTATTAATAGCAATGTTTAAATATAACCTAAATAAAATAAATTCAGTCTTTTTTTTAACAGAAAATTTACAGAAATATCCTTATATAGTGCCTTCCAGTTGGACACTAGTTTAAATGTCTCTGTAAGGACAACAAGAAAGCTAAAATCCCCTAAATCACACATTGGACTGAGTCAGTGTTCTTGTTCCAAACCAGTGTGTCGATCAGTTTCACTGTAAAAATAATACCAGCTCTCATTTGTACACAAATGTTACATTTATATTACAATAAATATTTTGTCTTTTATAAACTAAAAATCATATCATTTTCAGCATTTTTTTTATATTTAATGTTAAACTATTCAGTTTTTGCTCACTCCACAAAAAAAAATAAATAAATAAAAATAAACTAAACTAAAGTCACATTATCAGCTGCAGTGAAGTTTATATCATTTTGTTATAACACGGTATTAACACGGTATTAATATATATATACATATATATATAAACATTAAAAGTTCTCTCGGTAGCCAGAAACTATTCTGTGACACATAAGACTGGACGAACTACTGAAGTGCACCATCGGCTGGTGCACACAAGCTTTTGACTGCCCTGTTTCATTTTTTCTGTTCATTTAAAACTGTGGAAACTATAGCATATTCCTTGTGCTTTTAAATTACATTTGTTTCAATTTATTTATTCTCAGACTTTGCTGACTTTGTTTTTCTCTATACTCTATTACCACATTGTTCTGACTTTATTCTTAGAATTTATTAGTATTCCCTTAAGCATCTCACTTCATTCTTGAGAATTCTTGAAATAGCAGAATAGCAAAAACAATGTCTCATTAGGTGTTTTTTAAATTATATTACATGGTGTTTTGTTGAATGTTAATCGACAAGGCCGAGAATTAATTTTAAATATTTTTTTTAAACTATGCTCTACTAATATAAAAAACTGATAATTCCATGACAACCAATGAAAGATCCAAACACAAACTGGCCGTTAGGTGAGACTGTTTGTTTTATCCATACGAGCATTAAATACTGTAACAGTGGCGTCAGAGAGGTTGTGTGCTCCCATGGAAATTATTCAATTACTAACACAATTACTGTGTAAATTGTATTAGTGTTGCTGATAATGTCAATATGCTGCTTAATGAGCTGGGTTGTATACGGGCCATTTATTCCATGTGTCTTTATTAAACTGTAGTGGTTATAAAAACAAATGCAGCAGTAGTTTTACAGAGTTACAACAGAGCACAGCGGATCCAAGTTATTTATGTATAAAAGTAGGTAAAGTTCAAAAGCCAACTTTCCTAACTGTGTGTGTGTATCCCCTATTGCACATTCAGTGGGATAACATCAACCCGTATCCGATGACTTTGGGCCCACCACAAAATATGCACCTTGGCTCAGAAAATTTCATTTATTTATTCACTAGCTCCGTTTATTACATACTCTAAACCCACAGACTGAAAATGACAGGAAATTACAGTGAATAACTGGTGATTGCAGTGGCAAAGTTTAAGCATTACTTTCATTTCTTTTATTTACTTTTTAATTGACGGATTGAGTTTTTATACTTTTGTTGTTTGTTTTTTCATTTGTTAACTTTTTGGAAGGGATTTCTGCCTTTATGCCATTAGAGAGGGACAGGAACCAAATTACAAATTACAATAATATTAAACTCATTAGCAAATACATGTACATGTTGGAGGGGGCAAAACCCTGCTACTGCATTTTCTATTAACAGTGAACATATCTGGAAAATTGCAAACTCTGATACTGTAAATTATGATGTCAGCTTAAACTATGGTTAAGTCACTTCTGGTTAACACATAGCTTGAGCAGCACATTAGCAGAGCAATGGCAGCGGTTTTGGTTCTGCATGTGTGTCTATGCAGGAGGCGTTTGAGTCCAGTACATAGTGTATGTCGCCCACATTTTAGAAGCACACAATCTGTATTAGTAAAGCTATATTAACAAACAATGTGCCATAGGAACATGCTGCTAATGTTTGCAGCTGATCTTAAAAAATAAACAGCCATGTTCAATATCAGAAATGTCATTTTTCTTTAAAGAGAAGCAGATTTTTTTAAGTCTTTCCAAACTTTAGAACATTGGTGTCCCTCCTTGATACACTCAGCTCCTCTCCTCTCTATCCATTTATACACCACAACTGCACGTCAATAACTTTGTGCCATCTTTCTTCTGTAGTTGTGCTTCTTTCTCTCTCTGTACCTTTCTGCAGGGACCCGAGCCTCTGAGCTGTGTCAAAAAGATCGCAGAACAGTGGTCTTGTGAAGCCAGAATTGTTATGTACCCAAAAATGTGCCATGTAAGCACATGAAAGATGAGAGCTAAGCTGAAATATTTTTATAAGTGTGGTTTCACTGGGGTGTAGGCTTTTATTTCTTCAAGAAGACAATAGCTGTAACAGAGGCTGCCACTTCTAAATAAACATATTTTATTTGATAGGTAATTTTTTTTACTTAACATGCCACATCACATTTTTTTTTATTATTCTTTATTTTCAGTGGAGCTTTGCAGAGGCAGGTCACTGAGCTCACAGCAGTGAGACAAGCCTCATTCATGATTCAGCTAATGTTCCATCCTTGATATTAAAAGTCCTGTTCAACGCGACCTTTGGTATTTATTTATGTTTTTTTCTTTGAAGTGTGAGACTGAAATTGAATGTTTGGAGATTTTTTCCAGCAGAATTTTTGCTGAATGTGTCAGGTCAAATGCATTTTAACTCACATAGTGAACGTTAAGACAAACATTGACATTAACATATTACCCCCTGCTGCTTTATGTTCAACATCCAGTCACTCTTTTAATATCACATATTGTGTTTCTGTGTGTGTTGTAGAAAGTGTGTATGCTCCTGCACACCTGTACAGTTGTGTATGTCTCCACAAAGCCACATCATTTCCACTTCAACACCTGGAGATCTGTGAGGTCAGCACGCAGTGATTGGATGAGCTGAGGTCACATGGCAACTCTTTTGCTAGCCTGGGCTTTTTTTGGAGGGTGGAGGGGTTAACCACCCTCAACCCCTCCCCCCTCCCTTCTGCTGCTATCAGGGTGGAAGTGAGCTGATGGATGGGGAGTGACAGCATGTGACCCACAACTCAACTCTTCAATGTGCAGTTATTCCACCTGTGGGGGCTTCCCATCTGCCCCTGCTGAGTCCCACCTTTTTTGCGGAGACACACACACACACACACACACACACACACACACACACACACACACACCCAGGACCCCATGTGCCCCTGCAGGACACCAATGGGAAGCAATGAGACCCCAGCCTAAGATGCTCCCCATGAAATTTTGAGTGTGCCAACTATCAGCTGTGGGCATCTATAAGCAACAAACAGAGATAGACAGAAAATGGGCTTTATTGATATATATAGATGTATTTAATATAGATATATATTATCAACGTAAAGGTTACACTTTGGTTACTTATAATTTGCAGATCATTTGTATTTGGGACATTTGTACTTTTCATACAAAAGTAAACATGCACATTTTTTCCCCTTGTTTGTTTGTTTGTTTATGTTTTCCAACAAATGATTCAATCAACAACGACCAGTTTTCCTTTAAGCCTAAATGTCTGACCAAGTTGTGCAACACATCATTTTGTGACCACAGCTCTATTAAACTATTTTATGTTTGTGTTTAGTCACTCACTGCACTTGGTTAAGAGAGAAAAACTGTGGCTGACTTAACAGAGACAAGACATCAGTGGTCACTTCACATACAATGCATTAACCAAACTTTGAGAATGTTCATTATTTGTAAACTTTAACAACAAAAACCCAGCCACACACTGTGAAGGCAGTCTGCACATTGTACACCCCCCCTCCACCCGAGCCAGCTCCTTTCAGCTCGCTTTCTATTAATAAATGTAGTGCTGCATTTAATAAGAAAATACATGCATGGGAAGATACGTTTGCTACAAAAACACAATATTTGCAGTTTAGCAGTATTGGAATGGATGTTTTAAGGACACAGTGTTGTTCTGACACATGAACATCACTCCTACAGTTGATCAGACAAAGTGTATCCACTAGTTAGCAAGTGGATGCCCTGGCACTGTCTTACCATCTAAAGCAGCTACACAGAATTTTGGGCAAGTATTACAACAAATATTATTTGTCTTTAATTTAATTGTATTTTGTATTTACAATAATTTCACTGTCGGGTCCACAGAATTCTCAACATGTGGCCAGGAAGAACCAGAAAAAGCATGGCTCCAGTGGTCGTTTATTAGCAACCATTTTTTCTTTAGTTTATTATTTTATTCTAATTTACTACAACATTTTAAAGGCAATAGTTTAAAGGCAATTTAACTTTCTTACAGTATACAAATAAATTTCTGCTCTGGTCTTGTTAGACTATTTATTTTGCATCACTGACACTATAAATGAAATACACTACAAATGTGGAAATGCTTTTTATATTAGTGTACTTTCACAACACTATATAGACACAACATACACTACCGAGCGGCGCTGTCTCTGACATTGAAGGCAATTGTTGCATGCAATGCTGCCAATTTGCATTTATATAGAGTCAGTAATTGAGCACTTATAGTAATCATTGTATTCACGGCATGATATAATATAAGCATGACATTTAATAGGCAATGTTGCAAGACGTAAATATGTGAAAAATGTTTCTGGCATTCATAAGTTATTGGAGTAAAACAAAAAGCCAAGAAATACCAGAAGTAGGTTATGGTTTTATATTGTGCAAGCAACAGTTTTAATGAGACTGACATATTTTTAAAAAGCACATTAAAATGAATAATGCAAAATGTACCTCAGACTTGTACTACAAAATGTAACTAGACAGCTCAACTACACCTTAAAGCCCGTGAAACACTTGTATAGTACAATGTTTCAGATTTGTCTGAACATTGTGTCTGTCCACATTTTAAAGCCCAAATTTCCAACATTCTATTGCTACACTTTCAGTCACTATTATACGCTACTATACTACTCAGTCAACCACCGATCACTGTAAATTGTATGTAACCAATTCACTGTAACAAACAGAAAAAAAATCCTTTTCAACTTTCACTTTCTCAAAATTGCATAGAGGAATTTCCTTCTCTTTTTTTAGTTTAGAAGTTTTAGTTTTTTAAGTAAATAGATTTTATCAGTTATTTGAAATCAAGTTGCATTTTTGTCAAAGTGCAGCACAGTTTTCTTAGAAAAAAATGATTAAAATACAATAAATGTAGAGAAATATGTGCTATAAATAAGTCTCTAATTTAAAATGAGTGATCAGATATTAAGATTCTAATTCACTGTCTGTCATTTCTAAATATATTATAACTTCCATATATTTCCTAACTTGATGCTGTGTGACTTGTAAAAGTTGACTTTGAAAACGGGGACTTTCCTGAGCAAACGTCTTTTGGCTCTGAACGCACTCTGTCCTGCGCTTTTATGAAACTGTAAAAACAGATTCCTGTGTTTTGTGGCCTAAATTTTATTAGAAAATCCATCTCCCTTTTTCACATACCTAATTTGATAAATTAAGAGCAATCCCCGGGAAAAAGTCAAATCAATATGACGTTATCACCGAAGTCAAGCGAGCAGTGCATCGCTCTCTTTTCTTTTATTCCCTGCACATCAAATGCATGTTTACTGTGTGCAGCATAAATAAAATTCACCCTAAGTGGTTGTGCCAGGTCATGGATGCTGGCGCACTCATTTGGCTTGGATGGCCTTCATTCCTTCTGTCAGGCAGTAATCAGGTCTGTTTCACATAACGGGCCATTAGTTTAAAGAGCAAATCTGCTTTCGGCGCTGCTGACAATGGACATAGTGTGTGTATGTGTGCTGCAGGAGGGGAGGAGGATGTCTCTGTGTGCCAAACCTGACCTGGCAGAGAAGGAGAGACAGAGGGAGGGGAGGGATGGGATGGAGATGTGGAAATAGAGAAGGAGTTCAGAGGGAAAGGAGGAAGGGATGGCACAGCCGCTCGCACATCCACTCGAGGAAAATGAGGCTGACAGGTCAGAGTGTGCCCCGAAGATGTTTCCATTTTAGCTCCATTCAGATCTGTAATCACTGCCCTCTGCATGAACCTGCTCCTCTTCACCACACAGAGAAAAAAAACTCCCCCCAAAAAAGGAACTGGTTTGTATTTGCTTCTGGCCCGGAGGCCTATGAACTTCAAGCCGTCTCCTGTCATGCTCTTCCTCCTTGTTTGTGCCTTGTCTTTACAAGATCTGTTCGGCCCCCGAACTCCAGAGTTTGGTCCGAAATAAGAGCACTCAGGATGGAACGTGAGTGCCGACAAGAAGATGACAACTCTACGTCAACCCAGCGGAGCTCGAAGAGATGTCACCGCCTCGTCAGATCGGGCCTCAGTCGCCACAGTCCAGCGAGCAGATAATTGGAAACACAGCAGGGGCCAAAAGCCGCACAAATCACCTAACATTGCAGTTAGCACAGAGCCAGAGTGAAAGTTAATGCTCTCATGTGAGAAGGGCAGCTCTGGGCGAGGCAGCGTTTCCTGTCCATCCATGTCTGGCAGAGTGAAGGAGGAGGAGGAGGAGGGGAGTTAGGCCAAAACAGCGTTCCTTACTCTAATAGCTTAAGACACAGCCAGCATTTGCTTTCATCTCTCAGGGGGAGCACTGACACAAACGATTTTCGTTTCTCTCCGACCCCCCCTCACTGCCCTTCTCCATTTGCCAGTTCACATGTGTGCTTCACTTTTTGGCATCAGAAAACTAGCGAGTAAAAAGAGACAAGCATTAAAGATAAAGATGGGTATTGTATCACATCATGCGATAAATGGATATATGTTTCTTAATGGGGCACCTCATTAGGGGTGAAACTCCATGCTTTGATCTGGAATGGGAACGTAATATAGGGCCGATTTAGTGAGGACATCTGTGTAAGTAAGGGTGAAGTGGGTAAGCATTACCGCAATGTGTAAAACTAACGACTGAACAAGCTTAGATTTGGGTTTTTCGCAGGCCTGGACCTGAGCAGGGCTCGTCTGATGAGGCCATTTTTATTTTATTCCACAGTGACCGGCTCAAGCTCTGGGCTCGAGGGCAAACCGTACTTTCCGGAAGCTCTTTTTCCTCGTCCCTCCGTTCCAGTTCTCCACCCCATCGGGCTCAGTCAGCAGGGACCCCACCATCCCTCCTCCCTCCTTAAACCAGCGACATGGCATTTGCACTGCTGAGGAGAATGTGAGCTAATGAAAGTGTAAAGCCTGTGTTCACTAGAGTATAAAATTCACATTTGGCCATGACCGGCTGTGCAATCTGATATTATGAGCCCCGCCGCAGAGAGAGCAAGGGCTTGAAATAGCACTCAAAAAAGACAGCGAGGCAAACGCAGGAGAGGGACACAGAGTGCGCTTTTGTGAAATAATTCTAACGACTAGTTTTCACATTCACCTTTATGGCGCTTCAGTTCAAAACTCACAGAGAAATGTGTCCTGTAACAATGTGGATGTTAATGTAAAATCAAGGCGGCGCTGTTCTGACAGAAACCTCATCAAAGTGGCTCAGTGTTCGTCCTAAAGAAAGAAGAGACGCAAGAGACGAGCAGGACACAAGGTACCGTACGCCGCCATCTTGTTTCCTGTGCACATGGAGTGGTCGCTTCTTAAATGGAGGTTTGCCATGGATAGAACTGAGGGCAGAGGCGGCGTAATGATGTGACGCAAGCAGCCCTAGAAAAAAAAAAACAAAAACAAAAAGACGAGGCTTAAAGCGTAAAGCGACAATGCAGGCGGTGCTGGAGGTCGGAGAGATTTCAGTGCAGTTTCAAAATAAAAGAAATCTAATTAGTTATCGGTATAACGGCTCCCACCATGAAAGACAATGATTATCTGCTGGGTAACAACGGCTGGATGTTTTCAGTGGAGAGCGCAGGTCTTTTGTTGAAACAGGAGTTCCACTTCATCCAGGTCAAAAGTTCAGGCACATTAAGACTGGTTGACCTATTTTCTGCAGTGAAACTTGGGAAACCATCTTTCTTTAGTTACACGTCTACCATCTGACTGTTCACATTAATCACTGATGGCTTCATATCACAGGACAGGACACTGCAGCCTGTTAGTTATGTATAGAAGCTCATAAAATCATTGAAGGCTCAATAATAGCCTTTAATTAGGACTTTTACTCTTGTAAATGACACTAATATAAAACAGCATTCTACTATTACTACTACCACAACCACTTCTACTACTTCTACTACTGTTTAGCCACTAACAAATACTTTACACCACTTTTACCCTTTTGTACTTGCATTCATGTTTTTCACTGTGGCTCTAAATGATGCGCTTCACATGCTCCTATACTGCTTCTTGATAGTTGATATTTTATTATCATTCAGAATAAAAATATTAATACTAGATGTCTCATTTTACTGATTTCCATGTACACATTATAGTTCTGTGTCCTCTGTTTACAGATGATGTAATCCTAATAATATCCCATGTTTAATAATACTACAATAATATTTGATTTTTATTGTTTTAAATTCTTCTATTCAGCTAGCTATTGTGTGTCATATCCGGAACAACTATTTTCCTTTCAATAAACTACTGTGGCTACTATAACTATGCTTTCTAATATTGCTCATAATGTCGCTATGGCGAATTTTTATATACTTATACTACTTATATGAGTAATAAATGGCCTTTTTTATTTAGTTACTTCATGAAGATTTCACAGTTCATACAAAATGTTCGGAAAGTTTACATGATAATAATAATACATCTATATCATATTAGGTTTAATACAATATAACAGATTTTTAACATTTTATTTTTCAAGTACAGTTTTCTATCTATAGTTGGGTAAGATGGGGATAAGATGCATACTTGTACTGGAGTAGTTCTCCGAGTACTACTACAAATACTGGTCTCTTATATTTACATCTGACATTGCTTTTGACTTTGTAGAAATATTTGTCGTCACTCAAACCTCAAAGTAAACACCTGGAACCACTAACATGGAACTGAGCAGAGTAGAAACGCACATGCTCATTAAAATTTCAGGCATTTGTGATGATTCATTAGTCGACATCACCAGCCGCAACCTCAGGTCTTCCTTGCATTCGCTTTCTCTGAGGATAAGAGGTCACTAAAAAGACGGGGGTCAAAAGTCACGGAGGCACGACGGTTGTTTTTCTGCTGCAGAACAGGATCTCTGTGTGAGGGAGGCACTGGAGCATCCTGAAGATCCAAGATGGCAATTATCATCAGACAGGAGCAGAAATTACAGCCATACATAAGTGATTGCACACTATCGTGTTTCAGCAGGGCGGCGTCCATGCAGTCTGCAAGATACAAACTCTGCTCGCATTTGTTCTGGAGCCTTTTAATGTAAAATGTATTATATTCTGTTTATACACACACACACACACACAGGACCAGGGTCTGAAAGGCAGCACTTTTCACAGTGTATATAGGCCACAGTGTGCCAGAGAGTGCAGCAGTGGCCCTTCAGCTATAGGCCGTTATTACTGGGCTTTCTGTTTCTCTGTCTCAGCAGAACTGAACCGTATTTTTATGGAACCAGGTGAAGCTAGGTTTGTTTTCCAGGTCTCAGGCGGATGTTCTTTTCAGGAGTTTGGTTGTGTTGGTTCAGTGCTCAGTTCATATCCACACAAGGTGCATTCAACTTTTTAACATCACTGAGATAAATCACATAACACAGTTGTGAGAGGCAGGAAACGAGGACGATAAAACCAGTGTGGTTAAAAACGGACAATGTTTGTGGCATATAGATTTCAAATGGCTGTATAATTTTAAAATATCTACATGTAAAATGTCTCTGAAGACTGTGGCATTGCTCCATATGTGCCTTAATGCATAATGTTCTAGCTTTAAAAAAGTAAAAATAAATAAAAAAAATCATTTTAAACAAAAACCTAAATAAACACTCGTATTTAGTTCGACACTATTAAAATTGTCAGTTTACAGTCTGTGGTCAGACATAATTACGTATTTATTGCTTGTCTTTTGTAGATGTTGCACTGAATGATAGTTTACATTTTCTTTAATAATATATACATATGGTCATGGTTATACATGTATAAATCACAACATGAAATCACAGCATTTAGACTGCAAAAAGTAAATATAAAAATAGATATTTCATCAAAATAAATTAAAAAATATGAAATAAAAATGTAAATACAATTTTATTGGTTTGAATAAATTAAAAGCAGTAGATCTTGGAAACTTTTTTACAGTTTTATACAGTTTTTCTGTTTTATATTTTGGGTGTGCTTTCATAATGTCTGAAATAAAGTAAACTTCTGCTGTTAATCATGTCATGGCTACTATGCCCCTATTCTTTTATTTGCATTGGCATTATATTTTGCTTATGTGATTATTACTTTTAGGGGAAATAAAAATTTAATAAGCTTTCATTTATGACTTTTCATTTATTAAAAAACAGTACTTAACCCATAAGAATCTAAGGATAATAAATGTAGCATTTTGTCATACACATAAACCGGTGCAGAACAGCTTGTATAGTATATTACACATTTTCTTTTGTAAGTTTATTGTTCTATTAACATTTTTTTTTAATCTTTTTGTTAAAATTAAATAATACAAAATAAAAGCAACAGTGATGTGCTATGGACTATAGTATTCAAGAAGCTGTGTAAATGTCATATGTGCATGTGCTTTGCATTTGAGTGTGATCACACATGAAATATTTATGTTCGTGATAAAAATATTTTCAAAAATATGTATATATATTTCTGCATTTCCCCCTCTGAGCTAAGATGTTCTCGGCGTGTCTTGTAGTTGGTGTTGAGTGTTTCAGATTGGCTGGTTACTCAGAGGTCACGCAGAGCGAAGGGAGGGGGGAGACAGATCCAGAGAAAGAGAGAAGTTATGTCTAACAGAAGTACTGAGAAATGGAAGGAGCATTGGAGATCACACTCAAATGCGCACAAATCAAACACACCTCTTGATGTATTTTCGTAACATTGCAGTCAGTGCAGCTTTGGAAAGGGCTGAAAGGACTGTGTGGAAAAAAGGTAATGCACTTTCATAGTGCCATGCGGATATAGCATTTCTGATGCCAATTGCCAGAGAGAGAGAGAGAGCGAGAGAGAGCGAGAGGAAAGCTCTGCTCTTTTCCATCACAACTTTAAGTCCACACCTCAATCACAGGGCTGCAGCAGTATTTTCTCTGACACTGTGCCCCCGGTGTTTTCTCCATGTCCTGGCCAACACCAAGGAAAGTTCACACTTTACACCAATGGCAGCCTCTGGCTCTTAACCTTGTTCAGAGGAGAAGAAGGATTCAAGAGGTGAAAACCTTGGACTCCTTTCATTTGCCTTGGGTGTTCATTTCCCCCCAGTGAGCTGCAGTCACAGTGTTGGACGGAGTGAAGTGTCAGAGGGGTGCTGCTCCTTAAATAGTGAGGAATGGGGTGTGAAAAGTTGTAATATGACAAGTCCTGTGCAAAGTCTACTTAAAAATAATAATCCTGGTACATGTTAAGTAAAGTCTGATTCATTTTATATCCATTTAATGCAACTGAATGATTCAACATGGTAGACAGTATAAGTTATAGAATACCAAAAGAAAGTGACGTGAAATGCAAATGAGATAAAATTACATTTGTAAAACAACAAACACTTATATTATTGTACTGTTCTTAAAAAGACTGGAAAAACCCATAAACTTAATATGTGAAAAATGTATTTGTGAAAATCAGGATTATGTTTTATTGTGAAAAGAAACATACTGTTTTTTGCTGTTCTGTTACTTAACTATAACACTAGTGAAGTTGAGCTGTAAATGAGAAACCTGATTTATTTTTAATTGTAATTATTTTTATATTTAGTTATTCATTAAAATTGAATAAAAGTGTACCTTATTCTGGAAACCAAAAACAAAGTAAATTTTCCACCTTAAAAATGAAAGTGGAAAAATAAAAAAATCAGCTGTGTACATTTTGAAATAATTGTTTTAAATGTTTAATTGTAAAGGAAGAAAGAGTATAAATGTAGATACTTTTAAAATAATAAAAAAAAATTATAATGAAATGAATTCCAGTTTGATAAAGGAGCCTTACGTTTTTATTTATGTAATTCCAAATTGGTAGATAGGAGGAGACACATTGTTTGAATATTAATTTTATTATTATTATTATTATGAGACTTTAAAAATTATATTGTGAAATAAGCATTACAAAACAAAAAAAAGTTAGAAACAACAAAGCTACCATGATTCTCTGCTTCTAATTAAAAATATGTGGAAAAACAGGAACTGATTTGCATTTTGATCTTAGGCAGCTGCTTCAACAACTTGTGTGAGTGAATAAAATCATGACCAAGAGTACAACATGTTCCAGTATGTGACAGTTTCGGAAATTTCATGACCACCGTGCAGTGCAGACATGCCAGGGGTTAACGATGACGGGTCACTTAGTGGGACAGATATTGTGATTGTACGTGAGGCCTTGCTGGAGTCGGACGCACAGTCTCGCAGGTTCAGCTACCGCTTTTCAGTCGGCTCCAGCTTTGTACGGTAGACGGCACACTCGCTCCACATTAGATCAGCACAGCCCTAATGGCTGATCTCAGATGTGACACAACTGTGGCAGTGTGTGGGCTGTGCAGACGAGCTGACCGAGCACTCACCTCGCCCTAAACACTTCATTTATTTATTTATTTCCACTGTTGGATTAAAGCGCTTTTGTGGAGCTAACCTACATTACAGCTTGGTGCCTCGACGACCTGGCTCCTTCATACAGATATGATGAGGGCGCTTAGAAATGGAGACAATGGACGCTCAATCGGTCCCATTGGGCCAAATCATTACTGAAATATCACACAGATCCATGATGGAGCTGTATTGAGTTTAGCCACTGAAGCACATTATGCTATAGTGAATAACTCAGTGACCTAATCAAAACTAAATTATTTCCATATCATGAGCTAGGACTGGCACAGGCAACTAGAGTCGTCAGTCTCCTGGGTGTTTCAGGCACTTTAACCTTTCTTACTATGATGGTGCCTTAATGTTCAAGTAGAGGAGTGAATATGAGTTTGCTTGACATTTTCTTGCTTGCTTGATGTTTTCTGCTTAGTAGATGTGGCGCCAGCTGGTTGTGTGGAAGTTAATTTAATCTGAGGTTTAAATTATCTTTGAAATTCTGACCTTACTATACACTTGTTTGAAATCCTGGTTCTTGCAAAAGTTCCCTGCATCACTGTGAAAACAGCAGACCC
The DNA here is from genome assembly GCA_900302695.1 of Helostoma temminkii. Lineage (NCBI taxonomy): Eukaryota > Metazoa > Chordata > Actinopteri > Anabantiformes > Helostomatidae > Helostoma > Helostoma temminkii. The sequence goes on from OMLM01007932.1 coordinate 43,520, forward strand.
CTAATACATTCGGTAAGTTGGCCCTACTGTAACTGTCCCAATGACTTTTACTTTAACAAAAAAGTTCTAAAATAAAATATAAACATTGGTATTTCACCATCTGCCACTCTATAAAAATCACCATCCACCCCATCTAGAATTTTCTGCTGGTGCCGGTCAGGCTTTGACCATAAGGTGTCCTATCTGCCTGCTAAAACTAGACTGGATTATTCTTGAAACCATTTGTTTAAAGGTGTTTAATAGGCCTGGATTTAACAACTGAAGTGCACCTTACACAAAAAAAAGCCCACAACAGCATTGAAGGTTTAATGGCATACTGATCTACAGAAACTTGCAAAATGATAAGAGCTGGCATTCACAACACAACAGCACAGACGAGACAGATCTGACAGTGAACAGGCGAAATTGGAAGGTGTACTGGCTTGGTTGATGGGGAAACTTGGAACAGGTGTGTGTGTGTGGGCAGAGAAGGCCGGGTGAACTGAAGTGAAAGTGTGCAGGCAAACAGTGTGGTAGCTGGATGTAGAGTGGGTGAGGCCTGGGGTTGATACACATATGGAGGCAGACACTAAAGAGAAATATTTCTGCTTTCAGAAGAATAACATATCTGAATATTACTTCCACCCATTCTACCACTGCTACTGTGCTACTTCAGTAGAAAAGCTTTTCTTCTATGTTTGGTACATTCTGCTTTGGTATTACACTGAATTATGTCTGTTAATGGAGCACAAAAATGTTCGGGACAAATACCTTGTAAATTCAGACAGGACATGAGCCCATAATAATATTGTGGCAACACACTGTGACCTAGTTTAGTTATTGCTCTGCAATCCTTGCTCAACAACATGAAGGGGTGAAGGGTTTGCGATCTGCGCTCTCCGAGGTATTACCCTTTTAATGCTCTCGGGAGGGATGAAGAACATACAGGTGAACAGGGACAGTTTTCACATGAGAGACAAAGACACATGTCCACTGTCATGCTCCTACTTGTCATGTTCCAGCGTCACAGATGGTGCGAAAAAGTTGCAGTGGAAAGTAAATAATAATCCCTCGTGGTGAATCCGTAGCGTGTAATGTTGGACTCATTGATGGCCTGATTTGAAACATCAAACTCGCTCTCTGCCTCTCTGATAGCAGGAGAGTCGCAGTCGAACATCATGAGCATAATATTACTCTATTATGGATTTCAATAACTGGGTTGGAGTTTGTAGTGGAATGGAACACATATTTTTTAAGAGATCAGGAAGGGAAGAATGCACAGAAGTGTTGCCCGAGTTTATTCTGAAGAAATGGAGTGGAATCAGCCGCAGTGAAATAAGAATAAATCATAAATAAAACGGTCTTCTTCAGGTCAACAGGTACTCCACAGCTGCAGGAAGAGTCGTAGAGCTACATCGAGTTCCGTGTGACCGACTTTCTGCCTTCACATTCGGTACAGATCGTTCCGCCGCTGGCCGCCATGTTGAACTCCACATGAACCTGCCTGTATCTGTGGGAGCTGGGCAGATCGGGCCTTGTGATTGGACGAGGCCAACGCTCCATATTTGGGAGATTACTGAAGCCAGTTTTTCTGTGCTGCCCTCCCCAATGTGTGACAATGACCTAATCGCTCCACAGGCTTTTTAATTATCTTATAATATGTAGTGTGTCTCGCTGCTGGGGTCTGGGAGTTGAAAGGCCCAGAAACAAGGGGGCTTCTGGGTAAACCTGTTAGGTTTGATAAAATCCCTGCATGGTGAAAAGGTTATAATAATATGAAACACTTCGCACAATAAAACCTTCAAAATATTCAGTCCACTGGATCAATATAATGTCAGCGTAATTAAATTAAATTTGTCAATACAAATGCACAAAATGCTACAATGTGTTTATCGCACGGCACAACCTGCTAAACTGATGAAATAAGTTCATCATATATTTAAAATTAGTCAGTTGACGTATTGGTTATGTTACCTTAATCGCTATATATGCATGTATAATTTTATAACATTATTATAATGTTATTATAATTAGAATATTTAATCATTACATTATAACAATTTTAAATATTATTATTTAGAAATATCCAGTATATTTTTTTACATCCATATCAATGTACACTAAATAATAAAAAATACTGTTTTAAATACCAAATATAGTAACATATATAGTAACAAACA
>OMLM01007933.1:0-14205 GCA_900302695.1 Helostoma temminkii
CCCCCCAAAAAGTTAGTCCTTGGCCAGAAGGAATGGTATGCCTCTTTTTATGTAGTGGTATCTATGCTGATTGAAGTTGCTTTGCATATAATGCAGATTGCCCACTCTTCCATTGCCATAGCATCCGCAGATAATCACATTTCCGTCTTCATGCTGCACTGATTGTGTTAGGCAGGCATCTATTCTCTTCACTTAGATCCAAGCAACAGTCAGTTCAGCAGCATCTGTTTCTCAACGACTCCACCTGCAAGCACTTCTTCTTGGGCAGATGTTCACTTGGGCCTTTGACTGTGTCTTCTGATCCAGTCTCTGGTTTGCATGTCTGTTGCATACACCTTTTAAAAAAATCTTTAATTATTTGGTTATATGCTGTAAAGAATAGGCTTCCTTGTTCAAGACTTCCATATGCCAACAAGAAATTAACTCAAATTATTGTTTTATGCTGCATGACCATATTTTTTAAGATGTTTTAACACCTGGTAGGTCATGCACGTTCAATTTAAGACCACCCACACTTTCTGGGGAGAACAGATAGTATCTATGTTGTAAAAGGTCATCTTTGAAGTCTTAGATAGTTTACCTTTTGATTAAATCTTCAGTGAATGAGGAACAAATCCAGTAATGTCTTGGTGTTTCCAAACTTTCTTCTTGCCAATGTAAATCAATTTAAAAGACTTTTTACAAAGTGGCCATTTGTGCTTGTCATTTTCCTTCAGAATATCATCTTCAAAAGAAGATTCTTCTGATTTGTTGATGCTATGTGAGCATTTTATTTCATGTTTTTTTTAAAATCAGTGTTTAAACTAAAATTTAAAATTTACTGATTCAAGGTTACAAAAAAAAACACACGAAAAAGACCTAGTTGGAATGCACACTTTCTGCAGGGATTGTGTCAGGCCTTGTGATGAAGGTTTTTTTGTGGGTTCTTTTTTGCTCTCTAGTGCTTATAAAATGCATAAAACAGAATAATATTGTTAATTTATTGCATAAAAGAGTAGTAACTTTGTCCTAATCTGTTTTCAATTTCTGCTGTTAAGTTAAAGTTCTCTAAAAGAACTTCTCTGCAACTGTAATTAGGAATCAGTGTTAATAAGCCCTTCTAAAATAGCACCTGTCATCAGCATTCATTTATATTTTGTGGATTCTAACAGGCTGATACACCTAAAGTAGCTTAAAAGGTACATGCTAATGATTCAGAACTGGTTTAGTTCAGGAACCATCTCTCAGCTCACTGCTGACAGTATGACTCTTCCTGTTCTTGTTTCAGGTACTGCACACCTCGCCACAAAGACTTTGACGACTTAGAGAGGAAGTACTGGAAAAACTTGACATTTGTGTCACCTATTTATGGTGCGGATGTCAGTGGCTCCATCTATGATGAGGTGAGACTTGAATTCTTTGAATACTTTCTCAGTTTACTAGGTACTCGTCCAAGACATTTGGAAATGTCTGCATTTGTTAGCATTTTAAATATTTTCAGTTACCTTAAATTTGCAACTGAAAGTTCATTATTGTTGAACAACCTTGTAACTTAAATCCTTGTTATTTGCAATATATCTTAAAAATAAAATACATGTTGTGTTTTATGACTTGTTTTAGGATTTCTGCATCAAAGAGTGTAACTCTTAATACCTTGTTGTTAAAATAGAGGTGTTGACAGCTATTAAGATAATATAAGATAAGATAAAACTTTATTTATCCCACGATGGGGAAATTCTTTTGTCTGCAGCAGCAAAGTGACTTTAAATAGTACAACTAGTAGTACAACTAGTAGTACTGTGTTGTATAGTCTGATGGCTGTGGGGAGGAATGACCTGCGGTAGTGTCACCAAACATCACCTTCTTGACATTAGCATATAGAAGGTCCAGAGTTTTATTGTCCCTTGTATGACATATGGGTGAAGTTGGACAAGGTGGCGGAGGGGGGGGGCATGTTAAGCATGTTTTTTGTTTGAGTAGAGCTCCATCTGGTGGTGGAGCTGTTGATTGACCACTGTAAGCTTAGTGTGCAGACTAATCTGTTCACACAAAAATGCACATTGTTTCATCCAGCACATTCAAGAGTGGAACATCGGCCATCTCAACACGCTGCTGGACATGGTGGAGCAGGAGTGTGGTATTGTCATCGAGGGAGTCAACACGCCTTACTTGTATTTTGGCATGTGGAAGACCACATTTGCTTGGCACACTGAGGACATGGATCTCTACAGTATCAACTACCTGCACTTTGGACAGCCCAAGTCCTGGTAGGTCACTCTTCTGTTGTTGCTATTTTTATATTTATATTTGGTGCATAACAGAAATAAGTGTAACTACTGGCCATATACCAGTGTTGCAAGCTATATAACTGTAGAGTTTTTTTGTATATCATGCTGCATCCAAATTAGTGGAGCCAACACATATTCAAAGTCACTTTTGGACTGTACTTTCATTAAATGACGTTATTTTAACATAAATTCCTCCATATTAGATGTTACACATTTCACAAGTGATTTCACAGTTACTTTTAAATCCTGTACAGATCCTCAAATGTATTTGGGAAATTGACATTGTGCAGACTTCTGCGCTGTAAAGAGAGGGATCCAGCACCACAAGGAGAAACTTTAGTTTAGCAAAGGACAGGAGCACATGTGTGCGGGAGGAATGTTATGACTTACCAGAGAACAGATTTTACATTATCTGGACTTGGTACTGGGGGCTTGCAGTATAAAGTCTGGGTAGCCTCTGGGCCATTTGCGTTCTCACTTGCAGCTCACTAATGTCTACATGTGTTCAGGGTGGGTGAATGTCTAATAGCAACTTATGTTGCTGCAATAGTGCTGTAAAAGGAACCATCGCCTCTCAGCTAACAGTAGCTAGGAGACTGGAGGTATATGTCAAGAGTGACATAGCTACAGAAAGAAGACGAGAGGCAAGGAGCAAAGTTGTAGCTATAGTCTTGAGTTTGTTGTTGTTCAAAGGAAGCCAACCACATTAGGTAATGCCACTTTAACATGTAAATGTTAGAATATGAAAACCATAATGAGAAAAAAAGTCATCCCTTAAACTGGTTGTGTAAGAAATAACTGTATAATTTGCACTAATAATGTATGAAATGTTACTACATATGAGGACAAAAGAAACTTAGAAGACTCATCAGTCACAGTCAATGAATGACAATCTATGACAGTAGCCTGCCTGATGTAGTGCAATCATTTTAACAGTTTAATGTAAATAAGCAAAGCCGTCAAACGCCAGCAGAATGCCAGAGATCTTTTCAGAGAGCTGTAAATTGTGTACAACAAACTATTATGGTAATAATACATACTGTACATTAATAGAGAAACGGTCCACTACAATGTGCAGTTTGGGAGTAGACAGGCTTAAATGTAAGCTCTGGGTCAGATTAAGTATAATGCTGGCTGGGCTGAGGCATCACAAAGAAGCTGACCACTGTGTTCAGTTGCCTTCATCTACTTCCATTCAACTTTTTCTTTTTAAGGGGCTACTGTTTCTGCTCAAACATGCAGAATGCGGTTGAGCCTCTCAGGACAAGCAACGTTGTTGCAAAACTTGCACATGATCAGATGTGCAATTTCTCTGTCAAGCCCCCACTCTCCTTTTACAAAGATGTGGTAATGTAAATACCTTCATGGCTTCCCTTATTTGGGTTTGTACTTCCTACACAGAATGGCATGGTGGTAAATGCCGTTCAGGAAGGGCTAATGTCTACAGTCCAGAACCACATTCATATATCAAGTCAATGCATTGAGGATCAACTTACTTCTTGCTGTTGGCCAGCTTACGGTACTCGCCCACAGTCATGGACTTTTTCTGAATGTTGTACTGCGTGAATAGACCCGACTGACCAGTCACCACCTGCATGATAGGAGCTGGAATCACCATGTCCTCGATGGTGTCATAGCACCTCCGCGGCTTCCAGCCCTCTGGAGGAATCACCTGGTGAGGGGAGCAGATGGTTATCCTTTCATACGTCAATAGTGAAGTTATATATGACTGAAAATGTAACAATGACACCTTATCATAACGGGGCAGGACTACATCAAATATATGAGTGTATGTACAGTATATTCTGTGTGTGTGTGTGTTATCCATGCCTTTGCCAGCCCAGCACGATGAGCCCCCTGACTTTCCATATAGGCAATGTATTTGGCGAAGTCTTTAAACTCCTCCATAGTAGGCCGGAAGGTCATGATTTTGCAGCTGGGGTTCTTGGCGCTCGCTGGGGGCAGAGGGGCCGGGGGCACCTCAGAACCTGGAACAAGTCCTGAGGATATGTTTGCATGATAAGTAGGGGTGAGATCTAAAGCGGTATTGTGTTCTGAAGTTACTGCTGTGTCAGAGGTTTCAGCCATTGGTTCCTGGCTGGGAATCTGGTCTTGGGTTGCACTTGAGCTGAGAGCAGAAGGTGAGGCTGCGGCAGGGTCTGGTGGCGCAGACGGAGCAGGTTGACGAGCTGGCACCAAGTTCATGGGCGTGCCGGTAGCCATTTGGTTGTTGAAGGCTTTGCAGGTTAACCTAGAAGGGAGAGGATTATTATTACCAATAGATACTTTATTGTTTCTTTTATCTTTATTATTGTTGTTGTTCTCACTTTAAATTATTTTATTGTGGCATTAAGGAAGATGGGCAAAGTACGTTTTTTATTCAAGGTGTAAGCTGTTTTAATAAAATAGTAAAGGAGTTTACTCATATTTGTAAACATTTTTAATGGATGTTCAGGGCATATTCGTTATATTTCAACCCAAATCTGAAGCAGCTGCTAGTAAGTGCTCAGTTAACCTGTGATCACTGCAACTAATATCGCTGGACCCATGATTTCCAGTTGGGCAAACAACAGCAACATTTTAAAATAACTAATGACCACAGCTCAACTACAACTCTGAACATATTTAGATGTTACCTGAGTGAGCTACATGTAAATGTAAATGACAGATCATGTCAGATCTGAATGTGACTTCTGCTGTGTCATTTTTCCACCATTCCCCTACATGGGGTCCCATTCCTCAGTGACATCAAGCAGAGTTTCTCCCCATGTTAGAAAGTGTCTCACTCGGACACAAATTGTGAAAACACAAATCTGCACAATAACGGCGTTTACATGGGCTTAGGTAACCAGGTTTCTCAAGAAGTTTACATGCAGTTAAGGAACCTGGGAAATGGAAATCTGTGCATACATACAGCAGATGACTAATCTGATTTCTCCTTTATCTTGGGCTTATTTTCAAAGCATTGTTCACAGATTTTAAGCATATGCAGAACAGACTGCTTCCGGGATTTTTATTCATTTATTTATTTAAGTTGGTAGAGCTCACAGCACAAAGACAAATGCAGACATTGCGGCACTTTGTGTTGGTGTCAATATTAGTTGTTCTTGGTTAGACAACTTCAATTCAAGTAAAATGGATATTGGGCAATAAAATCAACAGCGTTTCCCCTACCATTATATTAGAGGGACCTGCACACCCTAGAAGGTCAAGTTAATTTTATGTAATTGTATTTTCTGTATAGCACGAGATCACACCAGAAGTCATTTAAGGTTACCTTTCCTATAGAACACATCTATACCTCGTATTTTTATTAAACAAGCTAAATAACCTGATGTTATTTATCTAGTGACACGACAGCATTTTTGCCCATGGTCCCCTTTTATCGCATACGGCACAGTTCTGCTCCGTTGCCTGCACACACACACAAATAGACTTGTGCACATACACAGGTGAGCACACTCCCACCAACAGACTGAGAGATGCGTAGAAAAATACAACGATCTAACACCTGCATGGCGCCGGTACTACTGTTAAGATTTCTACTGTGCAGAGCTCACAGAGGACAATATTGTTTGGTCTCTGCTCTCATACTAATAATAATCATGGTTGTTTCTTTTCGCTCGCTCTTTACCAGATGCTCTCACTACACACATCCATCTTACTTCCTACATGCAACGCACGTTACAGAAATCAATGTATTTTCGTAACCGATTACATCAACAAATCCCCCCACCCCTAATTTTGTCTAACTGACTTCCACAGAGTCTAACATCTGGCAGGTAAAATCTATTGTGAGAAATAGTGGTCGACCGAAATATAGCCACAGCCGATATTTGGAACTTTTTATTATTATGATCATTGCTGGCCCTGGCAAAGTTGGTGGCCTAGGCGGGAATTTGAATGACACATAACACATGTTCTTTAAGACAGTCCAGTTTCCTGGGGTTACAGACTCCACATGGCTAACTTACATATCAGGAAACGAGAACCTGGCTACTAGCATACTAGCATACCATGCTGAACAGACCATTAAAAGCTATTTTCTTTTAACTCCACATATCATATACACAATGATAACATAAGTCAAGGAAAATTTATAAACTAAATATGCATCTAACATAACTGGTTTACTTAATACATTTGAACACAAATCAGCTCACATACCAGATTGATTTCTCAATAACGGCATCTTCCATTTAAAATTCCATATCGGTCAACCTCTAGCGAGAGACAAAACTAAATATGTACAATCTGACTGTAGCTATAGTCATGGTAATAGTCTTGCTTAGGGTGCCATTTACAGGCTGTTGCTTGGTCTACTTCAGAGGGCACTAGCTGCACACAACTGGAAGTGGTCAATACAAGCCATAACTAATAGAAAAGCACAGAAAATAAGGTTGATTGGAAAACAAAGTGTGACCTAATAAAATAATGCCATTGCGACTTTTACAGAAAAGTGACAATGCAGCAGACACATTTAGATGGTGTCAGATTAACAGAAAAGTGTGTATGACCAAAAGGAGTGAAAGGCCACCAAAAAGAACTTCCTCTAGGGTGCAGACAGCAGCCAGACACGGTGTGAAATTTGCATGGAAGATTCCACTGCCCCTTTCAAAATGTTTGTGTGGCAGCATTTTGGTACCCAATACACAAACAATATTTACGCAGTATAAGAAAACAGTGCCATACACCACAGGCAACACAAGCTTCATGCTAAATCACCTGGAAGCCAAACAGGTGGTGGCTAGTTTGACCATACAAACACAAATGGCAGGTTACTGGACCACAGTGCAGGAAAGAATTACTTAGAATTACCAAAGGTCTCAACTTTTTCAAGAAAACTTATACCAGGTTCAAATGTGTAGCTGTAACAATCTCTTAAATACTGTCTCATCTCGGACACACAACATTGTGTATCATCTCGTATTGTCACACCCCTAGTATTGGTAATTCAAAATTGTTTTTTGATAAAACAAAAACACTGCTCAAACATTTGATCGAACAGATAAGTTACAAAACGACTATGCAGTCTATGTTGTGTGGATTCTACTTAAAATAACAAACAAGTCCAACCAAACCAATGTGTTTTTCAAATAAATTGTAAAATTTAATTTGACCTAAGTGCTTTGAACTATCAGTTTTGTCATTTAGTGCTAGGCAACATAACTGCTTTGAACACAGGTTTTACCAACATATAACAGAATTGGAAAATATATCATTTACACATTTTTACATGTCCAAACCAGCAGGTGAGACAAATATTGTCTATTTCACACCTGATTTTTAGCCCCAAATACATTAAATGTACTTTCTATTACACTCGAAAATAAACCTAAGCTATTTATATGATGATGAGTTTTGCTTTAGGAGTATTACAAAAAAAAATCCTGCATTTCCTCTGCAACATTTACACATGGAACATAAATTACCAAATACTGCTTCTAGGTTAAACAAAATAAACCATGCACAATAAAAAGAATCTAAATAAACATATTGCATGTAGCTTCTCCCTCACAAATTCAAGTACATTGGCCACCCACAGCCTTGAATCACCGCAAGGTGCAATATTGTGGTTTCTTACTTTTACTATCAGTTCCTACTACACATCAACCCAAAAGGTGATTACAGTTCGACAAGTGATTTGCATCAAGCACAAGCAGCCTCCAGACTAGAAAACATGGAGTGAGCTTAAAACTACCAAGCCAGGTTTAAAGCGACTAAATGAAAACAAGGAAGTCTGGTAAAAATTATTTTGTAACATTTGTACATAAAGCTCACTACACTACACAACACAAAGCAATACATGTATTTCAAAACAGACCCAAAAAACAAGAACAAGTTTTGCTTTAACAATTAACAGTCACTCTTCCAAATAATAACCCTATATCATATAAGCTAAATATTCATATTAATAATACACCATCCTCTAACCGGAACTGACCCATTCGGGGGATGAAAGACCATATGACCCCCAGCTGCAGAACCACAACAAAAAGGGGCCTAGCTACCCAGACCATTTAACTCCACCAGGGCCCAAAACTTCTTTCAGTGGTGTAGTTCTCACAAAAAGGGGCTTAACACTTAAGGTGTCTTTGTTTCCCTGATAGTTAATTCATTACTATAATCCATGTGTCTGCTAGGACGCTGCTTGATGTCACAGGAGTAACTAGTTATTACAGGCTGCAGCTGCTAAGGGTGACGATAGCTCTGCACAACTAACATCAACTATTAGCATTATCTGTAAGATGCCAGCGAACAAAAGCCGTAACGTTAGCGGTAAGGCGCTTTAAAATACGTAACTCACCCAAATGTTCAATGCAGTCAGTTTGTGCATACACCGATAAGAAAAATCAACCAGTAGAGTTATGTTTAAAACAGAGCTAGCTGCGCCTCACCGTGTCCTAGCGTTAGTGTATTTAGCTAACGTTGGCTAGTGTCATGCTAGCTACTTCCATATCTGCATTTAGAAAAAAAACAAAACAGCGCGACGACGGACATCACACCTCACGATTAAACGACAATGCAATCTTAGAGTTGGAACTGAATGAATCCCGTTGGGAAAATATTACCTCCTGCAGTTAAATATCGTCCTCTTCCTGTTATGCTCAATGGATTGGGTTTCGTTTTTAATAATTTCCCTGGAAAGGTTTTCTTCCAGCATTAGCTAGCTGAGGCTACTGGGATACACGCCCACCTCAGCAACTACGCCGTGCGATTGGTTGAATGACACGGATTATAGAATTCTTGCCCAGACAGCCGATTGTACGATTGGTTTATTCTTTTATAGACACACAAGTCAACCAACGACAATAGACGTTCGCTGCTACTCATGTCTCCGTGCTCATATTTAACAGATGTGCACGCCCCGCACGTACACACTGCCGGGTGAGCAGGAGGCTGTTATGCTCAGCTGGCTGTGAAAAAATAAATACCCCAGGCGAGAGCGAATAGTTTTTAACCCCATTAGTTGTTTAGCAGGTTTCTTTGGAGTGAACTTCATGTCAAATTAAGTTTAAAAATCCACTCCCCACACATCATTTTCACTTTTTATTGAATAACACTCAAAATGTATTGACAATTTCTTTGCACCAACATGTGCAAGCATTTCTAAAACTACATATCAAAACTACAAATGACTAAAAATTATACAATTTTAGAAAATATACACATTTCCCAGTCTATGGAAAGGTCTAAATCGTCTCTCCAACAAAGTTGTTGGCATGTATCACACACTGCTGTTGACACTCAACACCAAACTTCATGAAGACAAAATTAAACTGCAAAACTGGTAAATAAATTCCCATAACTTAGTTAATTCTGTATCAAATTTCATAAGCAGTGTGTGGAACCTCTCAGCTTATGCTACAACCATTGTTTTTAAATCCAGGTCAGGTAACAAGTGACCATGGGAGACAAAATCTGAACACACACCCCCCCAGATGGCTGTAAGAGATTAGAAAAAGGTGAAGTACATATTTTATTTTCAGCAAAGAGTACAAATAGTTTCTAGACTCAATTAGGTTTTAAGTGTCAGGGACAACATCTAAAGAGCTAGATAAATGGGAGTCTACATTACACTCTTGGTTAAACACTTGTTTCTTTGGACTTTATCAAAGTGAATCATTTAAAATATATATATATAGGAGAACACAAATCTATAACTCAAAATAAACTGGTATTAAGATTCTAACATGTTTTGCTTTAAAGGTTTTACCAAATTCATAAAAACTTTAAACCAACTTAATATACAAATATTTTTCTATATGAAAATATTTAGGAAATCAATACACAAGTTAGAAAAATCCAAACAAGTTTGATGACACCGTTCCCCGACAAGACACTTCATCAAACTGCTGAAGAGCAGAAAACAAAACGGGTTCAGTTTGTGAGGTCTCAAAAGGGCTTTGTTCATTAGTCATGGTGGTGCAATTTCAATCATCTGATCATGCCAGGACAAATAAAGTGCCACATGTGAAATTTGTCAGGACAACATTAACTAGAGGGTTTAACTAATTTCAGAGTCCATAAAGCAGTGCAGCACTTCGCAGAGAAACCATCAGATTTATAAGTAAAATTGTCGCTACACAGCACTAAGACTTCAAGGCCAGATGTGAATGCAAACCAATTAAAATCCTAAGTGCATTATCATATTGAAAAAAACTGCACCAAAATAATAAACAATGACAGCCAAACTAACAGGAAAAAAAAAGTCTCCAAACAAGCTGGATAAACGATGGCGGCTTAGTCACTTCTGATATGGAGTGCTAGATATAGAAGGATTTAGTTAGAACTATTTTACATTATGGACAATGTTAGAATTAGTTAATGGAACTGAACAACAGGCTGGGAGTTAAAAAAAAAAAAAAAAAAAAATCATGGCTGTAGATTATAACGGTGTAATGGTACTGGCAGTTAAAGGAATTTCAAATTTAATCATTAACTACATATCGTGGCAGATCCAAGGTAGCATAGGGTCCAAATGGTAGAATTGTCCACAAAAATTGTAGTTTTATAAATCATAAAATATATTAAGACGAACTGATTCTTTATTGCCTTGACTGAAAATTCCCCTTACATCACTTTTCCTTTGGGGGAGGAGCAGGCAGGACCGATGATCATCGCCCGTTGTTGTACCCTGGGAAAAACTGACTTAGAATGTCTTGCAGAGGTTTGTTGACTGTCATGGAGTAATTTTTGCCCAGGTCGTGCCTGCAGGCCGGGCAGGTGTACACCTCTGCTTTGAAGGACCGCTGAAGACATTCCTGGAATAAAAATTAACAGCACTGACTTCAAGAGCTCTAAAGTTTTTCGATGAAAGGTTACTTGCTGAAAGCTCATCTACTTAAGAGCAATGCATTGCCTAGTGTATCCATTGCTCCATGGAGTTCTGGTTATCACAAATTTTTCATGTGCTACAAGTTTTCAATCAAAAGGAACTTTACAATGATTACAGAGTCACTTGAAGAAACAAAAAAACCAAAAAAAAAAAGTAAAATGTAAATTTTTTACCCTGCAGACGTTGTGTTGGCACTCTGTGGTGATGGGCTGATAGACCACTTCTTGGCAGCAAATGCAGAGGAAAACCTCTTCGACCTTGTTTAAGAATTTCTGCAGAAACAATTTTTTTGATTTCATTACAAAAAAAAAAATCCAAACAAGCTCAGTTTTAAAAAGCAAAATCCAGTGCAGTAAGATCCACAGCCTCAAGTGCAGATGTGTTGTCAGAACTTTGAATGCAAAAGTACTGGTGAGATTAGTTTCTCACTAGAATACTGCAGGGACAATGGTTTTGTTACGGTAAGTTATTATTGCCCTAGTCTTGCAGTCTAGAGGTTTTAACAATCTACATCCAAGACAAACAAAGAGTTTCCCTGAATTATAAACCGTCATCCTTACCGGTCCAAGTGACAGTGACCCCATGGCTTCATCCCACAGTTTCTTGTTTTGTTTGTCATTCTTGATGAGGGTTTTCTGCTCATGAGAAAGCTTGTACACTTCCACCTTGATTTTCTTAGGACTCTTGGCTGGTGAGGACTTTGATTCTGATGGAAAGTAAGTTGCACAATTTCCATTTATTAAGGGAGTACAGATTGTTTAGGTTTCTGCACAGATAAAATATTAAACTACTTGCATTCACTCATTTCAGGAATATTTTTTGTACATCACAAAAAGCTAAATGCATGGCTCCAGGTTCATTGGCAGCAGTCTTAGTATTCAGAGAGGCTTATTAAGAGTAAACACAGCAACATGCATATACACAGAACGTACCACTGCCCTGAGATTTTCTCTTCCTTTTTGACTTGCTGGGTGTTGCTGCTTCCTCCTCCACTTCATTTTTGTTCTCCTTCTCTTTCTGATAGCCAGCAGGATACTGGAACAACATTGAGTCCATTAAATTACAGGTTAACATTGATTTCAAAACCTATCAGATGCACCACACTGGAATTACCAAGTAAGATTAACAGCGTTTGCATTAATATGCTGACTGTCTACTGATTGTGGTGCAAATGAAAACATTGTCGCATTTTGTCTGCTCTGATAATAGCTTATGAATCCAAAAGTTGAAGTTTGGTTACAAAAACTCTGCAATGTGGTCTAATCATCTGTACCTGCATTGTGAGGCCAAGCTTCTTAATGCGCTCCTTGCCATCTCTGGTCCATGGAGCTGGCTCATCATCATCACGTTTAAGCAGGTACCGCCAAACCAAGAAGCCCGACTTGCCTTTGGCTGGCCAATACTTCACCACCTGAAGGAAATCAAAGCCTTGCTAAGTAGAACTAAAAACAAATGCTCAAAATTGCAAGTTTGCACATCAAATGTTTTATTCAAATATAGACTATTTCCTGTGTAGTTTTCCAGTTCAGGTGATGCTAACCGATTCAATGTTCAAACTCGCAGATCTTTAAAATTGAATCACATTTTCTCAATGCAGGCTAATGAAATAACCAACATACGCATATGCTATAGGTCAATAGTTGCTTTCCTTGCACAAAACAGTTTCTCTCATCTCCCAAATGTAAATGAAGTACATCTGTCCAGTATTCTCATACCTTATAAATACCATCATATCTGTTTCCTTCTTCAGGGCAGTATTTACTGTGCTTGCGACCTTTGCAGCTGCGTACGACTCTAACCGGTTTTCCTTCTTTCCAGTTCTTCGACTCTGCTCCATTTTTGTCATTGACAGGGACGTTGCAGTTGAGAGCGAGTGCCCTGATAAGACCCAAGACAAATAATTTGCATATGCAAAATGAAATTAAGCAAAAAGGATCATGTTGATTTGAGGCAGTCATGTTTTGTCCTTTTAGTGCCATACCGGTTCATGTGGGTCAGTGTCTGATCACATGATTGCTCAGCAGTTCTCTTGTTTCCGGACAAATCTCGTCCACCAGAGCCGGTGTAAGTGAATTCATTACCATCATCCTACAATGCAAGACAGACGAGACTTGTTCAGAAGCAGAATGTCTTAAAAAGCAATTTGTCTTAAAAACAAATCAAGATCAGATCGTGATTCCTAACAATGAAGTAAGGCTGCATGATTTAGCAAAGAAGTCATATTGCAATTATTGTGACAACTAAGCAATTTGTTATTGTGACATAACAAATGAGTAAAACAAAAAAACTACTTGTTCAAGGAAAATGCAGATTACTGATCTTTTAAAAATGTGTATTCATCAACTCAGTCATACTGTACCAACAGCTGGTACCTCCTATCCAGAGTGAGGATCGTTTTCTGAAATCCCTCTGCTAATGGTTTATGGTTGGTTTTACATTCCCACAAACACTACTATTAAGAAATAGGAAACGGTAAAAACAAAAAACAGCATACCACATCATCCTCATAACCTCCAGCCAGAACCAGAGAGTAGGCGCCATCATTGCTCCTGCCATGAATGCCAGCTACATGTGGCCTGTGAACACCAGACTCGCTCACCTACAAAATCCAAAGATGGAGTGGAATTATTGCAGGTCATTGACAAGTGAGACTAATCCACATGAAATTCACCTCTAGACTCACCTGTACTCTGAACTTCCACAAGGATCCGACAGGGATGCCAGGAATTGGACCATAGTGGTTAGATGGGACAATGGTGCACTGCTTGGTTCGACCAACACAAGCCATTCCCTGGAGAAGAATTGTTTTTTTTTTTAAATTCGGTGTTAGCAGAACTTTGTAGTTGATTGTTTACAAAGACAGAGTTTGTATGCTGTAGGCTTCTTTCTCACCTTGCCCCAGTCCCTCTGGCTGGAGGAGCTAGCAGAAGCCATCTTTGCTTTCTTCTTGCTCTCCTTTAGCTTTTCTCCAGCCAAAACAACCTCACTTGCGTCATTACGGCAACTTGGGCAATACCTGTAAGACGTGTGGAGGTCAACGTGAGCACACCTACTTTGTTTGATTTAAAAAAAAAAAAAAAAAAAAAAAAAAAAAAAAAA
>OMLM01007933.1:24667-45374 GCA_900302695.1 Helostoma temminkii
ATACAACTAACTAACTAAACAGATTCTTATCCTGTAAAAACACCCACAATCACATTTTTAAAAAAGTATCTGTGTTATTTATTCTTTGATTTTTCCATTAAATTGTAAGTAATGTAGGTACTTGGTGAGTGAACTACTGTTTTATGATCAGTTTGCCCTCCACTATACGTCTGCAGCACTGTATCAGTATGAATCTCACCATAATTCCTGTTAACAGGCAAACACCTTTTCCACAGTAGGTATGAGGGACCATGTCTCCGTAGCCGATAGACAGGAAGGTGATGGAGATCAACCACATTGCTCCAAGAAAGGTACTTGTTACCTCCTGTGCATCATGATACCTGTTGATGATTACCAAGGAAACATACAAATCTACTGATGATACACAAGTTATATAAGTGCTTATCAAAGCCAGAAGAAGAAGAGAGAAGCTGATACCTTTCACATACACGTACAGTCCAGGCTGCAATGATCCAGCAGGACACACTGAAGACCAGCAGGACTGTACCGGGGCATATGGTCATTAGAGTCTTCATGACAAAACGAGTGTCAAAGTTAATCTTGTTGAGTGCCCCGATGCTTCGGGAGGAAGCGTCTGTGAACAGTTTGCTGTGGAGCAACATGACCCGTCCAATCAGGTACAGGCGCAGGAACATCGGTACAGAGAGGATGATGTCAACATCTGCGTCTGCCACTGATGCTGTGTAGCTGAAGGCCAGTCGAGCCGTCCAGGTGAACACATACTGGCCCGGGACTGGGTGGATGGCACAGACCAGAAGCTCCAACACAACAAAGAGAATTCGTTCAAAAGTCATAGCTATTCTCCAATCGTCTGCCCCATTGTCCACCATGAAGAGCTGTAGAAAGAACGTAAGGTTTAGGGAAAAACATAATTCATGTATGCTAAATAACGATCTTACTAATCAAATACAAGGCGACAGGTATTTTTATTCATTTTTTCACAAACCTGGATTTCCCTTGCATGGTACATCACAATGAGGACAAGAAGAATAGCAGTAGAGAGGCTGATCAGGCCCTTCAGTACATATGAATACATGGAATCCTGCAAATAATGGAGACAAAACATAAACATGTTGACTGCAGCCTGTTGTGAAGCCACACTGAGTAAACTGAGCAATTAAGCAATTGAATAGAAGTTATAATT
The DNA here is from genome assembly GCA_900302695.1 of Helostoma temminkii. Lineage (NCBI taxonomy): Eukaryota > Metazoa > Chordata > Actinopteri > Anabantiformes > Helostomatidae > Helostoma > Helostoma temminkii. Next base: position 25,833 of record OMLM01007933.1, read on the forward strand.
ACTGTTAAAAAAAGTCATAATGTTGCAAGGATTAAATCTAGTGGCATACGATGGATGCTATATTAGAACTGATTTAATTTAAACGGTGCCCCACAGCATCACATTCAGCAAAGTGTATATTGTACACTTCATGGCTGCATGCATCAGCAATTAACTGGTCACGTGAGTGAGGTGCCAGTGTTTTGGCACTGATGTGAGTCTGTTATGAATCTTTTTTCCTTTATGCATATGTGAAGAGAGCTACACTACCTTACTGTAAAATCCCCTCGACAGCTCAGTCTCAATCACCATGACAATAATGCCCAACATCCCACAGACCAGGGCGTAATCGCTCAGTTGTTTGCGCTTCCCATAGAGAGCTCTTCTCTGACCCAGCCGATAGCTAATGTCTTTGGTCTTCTTCTGTGGTACGTTGACTTCCTCCCTCGTCAGGTTGTCACTATTGGCCTTACTGGAGTCCTCTCTTATGACTTTGGAGAAGGCATCCTCCAGTATGGCACTGTGAAGAAGCTGCAGAGGCTGCTGGCTTGAGTTAAGGTCCGTAAGACTGGATCTTAAAGTGCCATAGCTGCTCAATGGTCTCACAGCATCGCCGTTAACTATGTCACTGATTTCTGAGGTGTCCGATGGTTGAGGATTGTGACTGGGGAAGGAGACCTTTGATCCGCTAAGGTGTTGAGAGCTCGTCTGGAAAACAAAAAGTAATTTATCAGACATTGTGTCAAGCAGAAACAGAAAAATATATATACTTATGTCAGAAATGATGGCAGGAAGCTACAGTACATAAAGAAAATTCAGTACCTGACATTGTTGCTGTCTTGCTCTCTCTTCAACTAAATCCTGGTTCCCTAGTGAACTGAACTGGCTGGCGGAGAAGGACTGGACACTTCTGTTGCTAGCTGGTGTGGACGACCTCTTCACCGGTGGAGTACTGGTCAGAGGGTTGTAAGATAGATGGCGGCATTTGAGGAGGATGGAGGGATCTCCACACGACTTGCAGGTTTGATCACCTGCTACTGAGCAGTGAGAGTCTTGCTTTTGACGTTGCTGAACTAAAAGCGGTTCCTTACCAAAAACCTCCCTCCAGTTCACACTGACAGCGGGTTGAGGCTGTTGGTGAACTTTCTGGTTTTCAGCACACTCAACAGAGTTTAGAGGAATGTTAAATATATTGGGACAGGTTGCTTGGCTGCTGTCTTTGACTTTAATATGATTACAAGGCAGTTGATGCAACAGCTCCTTTTGACCTTCTTGGCCACTGCACTGAGACATGAAACTATCCAGTGGATGGTTTGTTGCAGGTTTCAGTAGATCTCTTTGGCTTGTGTGCTGTGGTAAAACTTGGCAAGTCCTTGAAATGTGGGCGCTCTGGGAGAAAGACTGGGTGTACGGTGACAATGAAAGGCTTCTTTTATTTGTAACTCTGGAGAGGCAGTCTTGGACTGTAAAATGTTTTGATTGTGGTTGAAGAGTAGAATCCTCTGAATGCTGGTGTGCATCAGAACAGGAACAGCCACATCTGTCATTGTGGTTTGGATTTCCCATACTGGTTTCTGCACTCTCTGCTGAGGGTGTATCATCTTCTACGCTGTTAACCTGGTCACAGAGCAGCAGCCAGTCCTGATCACTCAGCTGTGATAAGCTTAGGTTTTGGGTTTTCTGTGGAGACATCTGGGCTGAAACCTGTGGAGGACTGATTCCATTAGATCTTTTGTGGGGTAACGATGACGCACAGTGAAGGCTCGTCTCCTGTCGGGATGAAGATGATTCAACTGAGCTTCCAGAGTATCGAACACGCTTCCCATCAGGGGTCTTTGTTGGAGGGGAAGGACCTCCTGAGGTGCAATGATCATGGCCCCCATCGTGGAAGACTTCACCAGTTGAGTCAAGACGTCTTGTGGCATTGGTGGGTTTAACCAGAATCAGCCTCATGGTACCGATGCAGAGCTAAAATTAAAACACATGAGACACAAGAGCAAGCAACATATTTGGATCAGGACATAAAGGATAAAGCCTGGAGGATCCTTCAATTTTGTCTCTCTTTATAATGGAACAACATGGAGGGATAAAGATTAATCAAAATATTGTTAAAATGTAAATACAACAGTACATCAGTAACTAATAATTTATACTCTTGTGTTTACATGTGGAGTATTCTTTCAAGGCAAAAACACCACCGTTGTAAAAGCAATGTTTTTCATCCAAGTGTGTACTCAGCTGATTATGAGTGTGACACATTATGTCAAAAGCAGATGTGACCCCTTCGCTTATGTTAGTTTACTAGGCATGGAAATCAGAAAAAGACACATATTATTCTATTCTAGAAGAAAAAAAGAAACCCATAATTTGTGATGGAGTTTTTGTGCTGATGATTCATGTTACAATTGTCAAAGCTTTTGGGAGTAATGAGAATTTAGTGTTATAAGCTACTATTCAAAAATATTTTTAAAAAGAAAACCCTTTTATAAGAGATGGAGGTGTTTAAAGTCACGCTTATTCCATTGTGTAAAAAAATGAAAATTATTAAATAAATTATAGTTTTCTCTACATTAATATATTTAAAATATACATTATTATACACTAAATTATGCATACATAGTATGTATATCCAATAACAAAAGTAGGTTTAAGACTATGATCATCAAACTACTAAAACCAGAAATATGTCACATATGTCAAGTATGCATTTATGATGTGATTTCCATAAAAATATATTATCCAGTCATATATAGCTAAATATTCCTGGTTCTAAAATGACTATGCCTAATGACTATGACTATGTTATTTAGTTTTTTAGAAGCTATCCTAATATTGCCTCTTCACTAGCAATTTTTTTTTATCTTAATTTTGTTTTATCCTTGAAATATACCAAAATAATAACCAAAGAAATCATCACCACCACAGATGATCCTTACCTTCTTCTGCCATATGTTATTTTCTCCAAACTTAAAGAAGCAGCGTATGAATGGAAGGTCGTCAGAACAGAAGTGCTAAGAAGAGCAGCAGAGTGGGTGCTGGACAGCGGCTTGCCTCCTCCCAGTACGAACACTTGATAAAGGAGCTTTGGAGACGCTTTCCTTTGAAAGTAATGATTAGAATTCAACATGAAGAAAAAAGGGCAGCAACAGCTGGCCTGGTAAAGGGTTGCCATGCAAATACACGGGTAGTGGGAGGGTGCAGCAACAGGTTAGGATACAGATAAACAAAAACCTGCAACATCAGACCAGAGTGTTAAAGCGGAACATCACACGTACAAGCTCAAAGAAACCTCAATACATTGGGAGCGGACTGTTTGATTGTTGGGAAAAAAAAGAAAGAAAAGGAATCGGTTGCTTTCAGTCCAGTGCTGAAAATAAAAGGTCAGTGGAAGTTGTCATTGAAGCTCTGTGGTTCAAAGGCCTTCACTGGGTCTCTTATCTGCTCTTCCACAGATGCCATACTGGACAGAAATGTTCATTTTTAACTGGTTCTGAATGAATCAAGCTTTTAGTGCAAAGCCTCATTGTAGAACTCTAGTCTGAGATCTAACAAACAAAAGTTTGCATCCTCAAAGGTTCAAAATCTAGATTCACTCAGCAGGAGGGGCGTTGTCTTGTCAACCAAGCAGTTATTAATGTTTCCAGCAGTTATTGTTTTTTTGTTGCTATTTAGGAATAAAGGTACAAAACATAAAACCGGTCTGATGCCATTTCTATTTTAGAATTTTCCAGACTTGCTTTGTGTATTTTCAGGCATGTAGAAAAGCCTTGTGTTTTTAACCTAAGTTCCTTAACATTACTACAGATAAACTACACTAGTTCAATGCTTTGTTTTGCATTTATGTTAGTTAGCTTCAGCACAGTGTTGTGTGTATATGACTCTCCCAGGACCTATAAAGCCTGCAGCTTGCTGCCTCAGCAGCTCAGTATATGAATGTTGCTGTGCTGGAGAAAACCTTTGTATAGCACATGTCCCTGCTGTGGGCCGAATAAATCATTATCAAAATGAAGCAACAGTTATAAAAAAAAAAAGTGTTTAGCAAAAGCCAAAATTAATTCCAGAAATGTCAGGATTAGAAAGAAATTCCATGAAGAGTTTGCTTTATTGTGTTTTGTTTTATTACCTAATAAACTTCTACAGTTCATATGACTAGCCTTACGTGCATGGCAGCATGAGACTGCAATTTTAAGATGGCACCAATACAGCCATGACTGTTTGGATAATACCTTGTTTTCAGAAGTAACTAGCCACTTTAATTTCCCTATGCTGCCAATTTAGTTTAACAGGACTTCCAAGTTAAATCTGGCTCCATGCCAATGGGTCTGGTGCAATAGATAAAGAAGGCTAACAGCTACTGTTCGAGGTCTGGAGATGTTGTTGTTTGTTTTAAAGAAGGCACCTCAATCCTTTTGTTGAAGTGTTAAGGTTTTTGTTTCTGCACCAATCAAATGTTTTAAAGCAAAACAGCCTATAAAAGCGGCCGATTCATTCCCTTTTCATCTTTTCTGACGTTAGGCCAGATGGGATGAACCAGTGCACTGACAAGATATGAGGTGATTTCTCCCTCTGGTATTAAAAGAAGTGACACATTCTGGGTTTTAGTAGTAGTCAATGATGCCCTCAGCAATCCTAAACATACCATGCTGAGCACAATAGATTACAGTAAAATACTGGAGGTTAAGCAAACAGCTAAGTATTACACCAGACATGCATAAAGCTGAATAGTTGCTGAAGAAATCATATTTGCGTCAATACCTTAGTATTTATCGTGAATATTCCAGGTAATGTGGCAAAAGCACCAACTCCAGCACAGTCGAGTCATGTTCTACATTTGCTTCATTTTACTCTCTCCTTAGGAACAATGTGGGTTTATTGTAGCTATGTCTGCACAGTTATATGACAATGCAATGTTGCTCTTTAAAAATGTTTTATGCAATTATCCAAAGCTCCAGCTCACATATATCATTTATATGCATCCAAATATCAAGGGATAAGCAACAAGAGATGATGATTGAGCAGGAAACTTTAATAAGTTACTCTCAAAACATCTGTCTCCCACCTCCCCATAAGTGCTCAAAAAAAAAAAAAACATAGGTAAACTCATTAGATGCTGCGATGCCTCATTAGAGCCCATGAGCACAGATATGATGATCAGTCATGACCTTTGATCTGGAAAAATAAGTTTTTCCTATCTAATGAATGAAACAATGAAGTAGAGTCCTCTGCCATTGAAGAGACTGTTTCTGGGCAGGTAGAGGTGAAGCTCTCATCAACAACACTCATTTTTAGATGACATTATTTTCCAATGCAAGTCTCTTATGTGCGTAGGCAGTTTTTAAATGGCGTTATGGGGGGAAAAAGAGTGCATTCACTTTGAGTTGTAAGTGGTGAAACGTTGGTTCAGGGGGTTCTCTGGTGCCTTCATCCACTCCTTCTTCAACTGTTGCTTCAGCTGCGACAACCTCATGTTGGGGTTCTCCTGTTTTAGGCGAGGCATGTTGGCTTCCTCATAGGAAACAAATGCTGCTTTCATCCTACGCTCTGGGTGGCGGTCAAACTCCTCTGGCCCCGTGCTGGGAGACAGAAGGACAAAGTAAGTAATAACATTTTGCTGATATTCATGTGTAATATTTGCAGTTTAATTAAAATCAGCTCTGCGGAAATCTGCACCTGAGCACAGAAATAGCATCTTCTATTGTTCTGGCTTCCACGGTTCCTTCTTCAGGGACGATTCTGTTCACATTCTCCTCCAGTGGAGTCTCCAGATGACTCTTTTCTGTGGGGAGAAATTTGAGATTAAAGAAACATTCGTTCTGTTCACTCCTGAGGTAGTTTGATTATAACTGACCATTTCAACTTTAACATGTTCAACCTAAATTTTACCTTTGGGTTTGAACTGCTCCTGCTCCTGCTCCTCATTCTGAAGCATCTCCTTGATTTGGGCACGAGTCACTTTTCCTCCGGGTCCAGCCTCCTTCTGGGATTTGCCTTTGATCCTGGAAGTCTCCTCATCCAGAAGTCGCTGGTTTTCCTTTTTCCTCTCCAGGAGTTCCATCCTCTTCTTCTCCTTGTCATCCTGCAAAAGCAAAAAACTGTTTCATTAGCACAACTTCACAATGACATGTGAATATGGCAGCTGGCAAGAGAGACAGCTCACCTTTCTCTGCTCTTTTTTGAGAACATGTTTGTCAGTTTCCTGCCACAGAGCATCCTCCTCCTCCTGCTTCTTCCGTGCATCTGCTACTGCCTTGGCCTCGGCCTTGCGGGCTCTGGCTGTGGCTGCCTTGGAGTTCTCACCCTGGAACTTCTTTGGCATCTCAACAGCTGCACTTCAGCTGAGAGCCAGAAAGACAGGCAAGAGACCATAAGCAAATCTTTTAAAAGTGATAATCGATGGTGATATAGCTGGATGTGAACATGTTTAACCAAACCAAATATCTTCTTCTTTTTTTTTTTTTTACAACTTGTCAAAGTGGTAATGACTTTTTTCTTTTCTCCCTATTGCTGAAAAGTTATGATGATTCTATATATAGCATTTATACTTTGAGTAATGCATAACTGTGCGGTTGTTGTACAGTGTATGTTTAATAATAAAAACCCTAAATACATAACGTGTGAATTAAGTCAAATATTCTAGCCCCATAGGCACCATTAATGAGTTTGAAATTGTGGATAACTCAATGTAATGAAATAGATGCTAAAAGGAAGGTTTACTAAACCCTAAATGGATTCACACATTAAAATTATACGACTGTAGTTTGTTTGTCAGTGCAGTTAGCTAGTTAGCGTTAGCTAACTGATGTTAGCCTGATAAACAAGACTGGTTTACTTAAAAACGAGCAGGAAATTGCACATGTAACATCGCCGAAATTCAGATAAAACGATAATGCTCACATCGCACAATTATTAAAGTATAAAATTGTTTTATACCGGTATGAGATGAAAAACAGGTCGTAACTAGACGACAGTTCACTGTTGTTTCGAAGAGGCATCTGCTACCGCCTCTCTGGAATCTGTGCGCACTCTGATGACGTAACAGCTCATTGTCACTATACAGCTCAGTGAAGGCAGACTGGCATGTTCAGTTTCATATCATTTTATACTTTTCAGATTAAACTTCCGCTGCAACCTTTAGAAAGATATTACATAGCGGTCAAGCTTCACATTAACATTATCTAAATATCAGGCAACTTCAATTTCTTCTTCCATTAAGGAAGCTTACTGAAGAATTTAGAATAAAGAATTTAAGGGTCATTACTGTTGCCAGAGATCAAATGTGTCCCGGACAACTTAACATATATTTGGAATTAATCTTTGTATTTGTGTGTATTTGTATTTCGGCTACATGTCTACACTAAAGAAATTATTTCATATATTGACCACACAAACAGTAGAAAAACTACCAGGTTTTGTTGCAAAAAAAAAAAAAGACATACACTACAGCTCAAAAATGTGGGATCACATAGAAATTGTATTGTAGGAAACATACATGAAATTAGTCTGAATAAGAAATATAGTTAAATAGGACATGCTGATATTAGAAATAATGATTTGGATGGAAGTGATGAGTGTGTTCCTTAAACTTTGCCTTTGCAGCATTTACAGTTTGGCAGATCTTAGGCATTGTAGCTGTCAATTTGTCAAGATAAACTGATGAGATTTCATCCTGTGCTTCCTGGAGCATCTTCCACGAGATGGATTGGCTTGATAAAGTCTTCCTCCACACCATACGGTCAAGCTGCTAACATAACCGCTCAGTAGGGTTCAGATCCGGAGACTGTGCTGGCCACTCCATTACAGTCAGAATTCCAGCTGATTGCTTACAGGTCGTTATCCTGTTGTAGGATGAAACCGACCCTAGCCAAGTGCTGTCCACAGGGCATAGCATGGTGTTGTTTGTCCAATGTCTGTGCTCTTTTACCCATCTTTTGTTGTCATTGGCCAGTTTGAAATATGGCTTTTTCCTTGGCAATTCAGCCATGACGTCCAGCATCCTGAAGTCTCCTCTTCACTGGGCTGACACTGGAGTTAAGACGGGTGCTGTTTAGTCCAGCTGCCAGTTGAGGACCTGTGATCTTTGTCTTACACTACACACTCTCAGATATTTCTTCGTCTTCTTGCACAGTTGTGCATTGGGGAGTCCCACTCCTTTGTCTGAAGGGAGTAGTTAACAGCATGATAAGAAATGTTTTTGCAATTTCTTGCATTGAGTAGCCTTCCTTTCTAAGGACATCAATAGACTGACATTCTTTAGAAATCATCTGATTAATGTGAACAGTTTGTTAAATTGATAAAATTGTTTGTAAATTTCATGAAAATGTGTTTTTCTTTTGCAAGACATTTGCAAGTGATCCCAAACTTTTGAGCGGTAGTGTACCTAATTTAGACTCAAAATGAAAATCTGTCCACTCTGTGGTGTTAATCTAAATGCGACATCTAATTGAAAAGCTGTACTTAACAGTATAGTAAGTGTTTACGAATATAGAATATAAAATTCTACAATATCTTATCTGTATATAACTGATTGTCTCAAAAATAGAGATGCAAAAAGTGCCTTAAAATTTTATTCATTTAGACAGGTTACACAAATAATAAAAAATAAGTATATTAATGATTTACACTGCAATAACAACGTGATGGAACATAATTTTCAAGGTTTTTTTTAAACAAGGAGTTTAATTTAAGCTGAAATACAGAAACAGCTGGAGAACATCTGTATATGTGTTCTTCAGTCAGAAGTCATTGTCACTCTCCTCCAGTAGAGGGGATCTCCTGCCCCCCCTGACAGGGCGAGCTCCTCTGGATACTGGGCCCTCCAAACTATCATCATCCAAATCCTTGCTCTCCTCCTCCTCCTCTTCTTCCTTGCCTTCATCATCTTCCTCATCATCCTCATCCACGTCAATTTCGCTGTCTTCAGTCTGAAAGAGCAGATACATTAATGCTCACAACTAAAAATGCATGTTCCTTTTCAAAAATAGGAAAACTACATTAGGGACAGGCACATCAGGCACATACTGACTCCAACTAAGTAACTAAACAAATCAGCTAATTTGTCTGGAAAACTTCAGACACAGAATCACCTCTTCATCTAAAATAAAAACATCCAGTATTAAATGTGGATTGCTGAGCTAGGAAGACGTCCACTTGAAACCAGACGACTACAGTGACCACTTAAACCATTTGCCTAATTTAAAGGAAAAATCCACCCTAAACACGTTGACGCTCTTAAAGATACCTGCACCATTTTACAAAACTTGGCAAACAGGCTAAAATGTATTGTAGATATCATAAAACTATCCATGTTTACAACCATAGACGTTTCAGTATCGTTATCTTTCACTTACTTCTGTTCCACCACATTGAAGTACAGGTATCGACACTCTAGTGGATTATTTAGGGTTGACAGAGTCTAAGCCAGTGGTTGTCAACCCTGGTCCTCAAGGCACACAGTCCTGCTTGTTTTCACAACTATCCCTGTCCTACCCACTACTGATTACCCAGATCAGGTGTGTTCAGCCAGACAGAAGCTGTGAGTGTAGGGATAGTTGGAAAACAAGCAGGACAGTGTGAAACCAGGGTTGAGAACCACTGGTCTATTCTGTGTAGTCAACAAGAAGCAACACATTTTTGTAGTAGCTTCTCTAATGTGTCAGAGAATTTGAGGATGGATTTTTACTGTCACAACACAGATAAACATGAGCGTGACTACACTAGATCCAGCACAAACCTTTACTTTCCGTTGTTTTTTGGCACGATGAACTGACCTTCTGGAAACAGCTAAAGAGAGCTTTTAAAATACAAGTGAATCACAGCGAGTGAGATACAGAACAGAGCAGGTGCAGTGGTTCTCAAATAACACTACCCTGATGGTTTACACACAGCTGATTACCTGGACCATCAGGTGTGTTCAGTCAATCAGAAGCTGGAAGATAGACTTTCTCTAGCATATCTTTCAGCTTCTTATTGACTACTCGCGTGTGGGTAGAGATAGTTCAAAACAAGCAGAGCGGTGGTAATTGAGAACTGGGTTTGAGATCTACTGGAGAAGAAGATGATGGTGTACAAGGTTGAAAATGACACAGGCAGCACAGAGAGTACCACCTACTAAATCAAAGTAAACTAAATGAGGAGAAGGAGGAAGGAAAGAGGTCTTGTACAGATGCAGTTATGACAGTACTAACCTCATCACTGTCACCACCCTGCATGTTCCCGATGAATCGAGCTCCTCTTCCTAAGGAAAAAAGTGGCAACACTCAGCATTCATGACAGAGGATCGTGTTACATTTGTTCAGAAGTTGAACATTTGTTTATTTTTAAGAAGCACCAATGTAAATTTTACAAAGCAGAAAATGACAGAGGAAGTTGTTCTCACAACAAAGTTATCCATTGGTAAAACTCGTCTGTTACCTGCCATGATGCCATTTCGTGTGGGCCGAGGCTTCGAAGGTCGGGACTCTTCCATGTCACTGTCTGAACCTTCGTCATCTGGGACATCCATGTCAGAGTCTTCATCTTTCACTGCAGAAAAATATTATAGGGAATAAGTGTTAATACCAAAGGACTGGGGTAAGAGTATGACTTGCTTACAGTGTCTATTTATGTATGTGTGTGTCTGCTTGTCTCACAGGAACTCCTCATCAGATCCCTCTCCTCCTCCTTTAATTTGTGCTGCATCATCCTAAGTGTGTTTTCTGCTTCCTGTAGTGAGACAAATAGACAAATAGGTAAAAGTACAGCTGAGTACAACAACTGAAACATTGTTAAGTGAAAAACACAAACAAAAAACATTATTTCCACTGCTGTGCAACTGTTTGTGCACAGTATGTTTTAAAACTATTATTTGCAGACTACTACAGCCCTTTTGGATATGATGCACCACCAGGAAAAGTGTAAGTTCAAGTAAAAGTACATGTTACGTATAAATAGTTATATTGGAAGTAATTTGATACAGCATTTGAGAATCACTATCACACACACAGACCTCAAACCTCTCCTGCTCCAATCTATGATATTCATCCAGCTGTGACTCCAGGAAACAGAGGTTCCTAAATTTCTCCACATAGGTGTCATATTGCTTCTGCAGCTCCTCCTCAATCTTCTCATATTCATCCATGAACGCTGGCCTAAATAAAAAAAAAAATAAAAAAAAACTATTACAAAAAAAAAAGACTATTACAATCTGACGTTTAGAAACCATGTGCCTTGCATGGCACCATTTCAAATGAACATTGTGAATATTTAAAGCCCTCCATTCACTCTGCTTTCTTTAATTTAGCTAAGGCACCAAGGAAACAATCTTGTCATTTCACCTCTCTGATGCCTGCTGGGATGTAAACTGACCTGACACTCTGCAGTGTCTGAAGCCTCTTCCTATTCCTCTCCAGCTCCTGCTTCTTCTTTTCTATCTTGGCGTCCAGACTGGTCTCATCAGAGACAACATTACTCAGCATGTCTTTGGTCTTCTCCACACTTCCCTTAACAATGAACATAAAGAAAATGGGGCAGGTTCAGTGAACTTTCATTGATAAAAACAAAACCTGTGTGAATTTTAAAAATAAAGAATTGTTAGAATAAAAACATACCAAAACCTCCTTGATGGCTGCTCTCAGGGCCTTTTCAGTCTCATTGATTTCCAGTGGTCTGGCAATTGCTGCAGTTCTCATTTCCTATGGGCACATTGAAAAAAGTAATCTCCTGTATTATCTGCATCACTGTAACATGTTTATTTTAAAATAGATTGCTCTGCATGTAATCATCAAAACAACAGCTTTTATCATCAATTTATTTTTTTACTATCACTGTTTTTTTACTCAAAGATCAAGATCAATTAAAAAGTGTGTGCATGCATGTTAATAGCTGTGTTTTCTCTCACCCTCAGATCCACCTCTTTTCCCAATAAATCATACAGAGATGCTCCTTTTGATGTGACCTCAGACGCCAGCTGCCGAGCTGCTTTAAGGTCTGAAATCTAAAATAAAGACAGAGTAGACATAATTAACAACACTCTTCTATATTTGATTAATTAAAAAGAATTACTGAGACTCATTTCACACAAACTGCATCACTGTTTCACTGCATCAAACTGCAAAGGGCATCTCACGCGGGAGCTGAGGTCAAATTTAAACTTGCTGTTGTCTTCCTCAACATGGTCTCCCAGGGCCATCTGCTTGGTCTTCATTGCACTGTACAGTACTGAAGTAATCTTCAGCATCTCCTTCACTGCGTAGCCATCAGCTTGGTAAAGACGCTTGGTGTTCAGCTTGATATGAGCTTTTGTTGCCTGCAATCACGTGAGACAGTGGTTTAGACAGATCGCCATACAACAGAGACAATAGCTGAGATAAAATGTTAATTCTGTATAAAGGTACAGAAGTTAGACTTAAAGTCACCATAAACTGAGCCACAGCTTTAATGAAGAATATTCTGTCTGACTCTGTATCCACATCAGTTGGAATATCCATGTGAGGCTCATATCTACATGTAACCGTGAAAAAACAAAGGTAAAGGGGCAAATATATCACAGCATCCTCCACTATCCAAACCAAGGTGCAGACAGAAAATGAAGAATATTAATGACATATATGATTCTGGTCACCATTAAGTTGAAAAATGCAAAATCTGTGAATCTCAAGCATACCTCTTTACAAGCCATATGAGGATTTCTGCCACTAAAGTGAAGTTTGGTGTTCTGAAGTTCTCCATAGATATTAACCGAGGATAGCCCAAGGATCTCATCATTTCTGTGAAATCTGCCAAAGAAGATCAAACTCCAGTTATCGGCCGTGATTTAATGCTTATTATAATACACAACTGGCAGCAGATCTTGAGCATCGCTTACTTCTTAGGTCTCTGAAAGACATGTTGACCTGAGAGCACTGCACAGAAAAACATGCGCTGGTTCCTCCTGTGGCAGCAAAAAAGATAAAGTGTCTTTTGTGACAAGCGAACAACCGATTCTGCACACAACGTTTTCTCAGGGTTTAACAGAAAGCTCAAATGCATCGTGGTTGTATTGATCAGACTTTAGCTAAATCACAGAATATCACAGACTTGATGTTGGGCTTTATAAATAACGCTAACGCTAATTAGCTTAATTGGCCTTAACTCTATGACATTCTGTCCATAACCCCGGGCTAAAATAAATCACAGGTCCTGAGTCCCAGCAACATAAAAAACAAAGACTCTGTAGTGCAGTATTATTTAGACGTTACTCAGCATATTGCAACGTTACGTTTGAGCAAGAATTAGGTGTGCAATGGTAACGTGAATTTAGTTAAAGTTAAATAGAAGCATTAGGTAACAGATAGCTTATGCCATTAGCGTTAACAGAACACAGCCTAGCTAGCATGTGGCTAGCAGGGAGTTAGGAAAAAGCTAACGCTTGGAGTCGCCGTAGTTAAGGGACAGTTCGCCTGTAATAAGATGTGATTTTTCTAAAGTAGCTGATTATCAGTTAACGCTATCACACATCGCATAACATGTCCACAAGACTGATAGTGGTTTCGTTACCTGTCGTAGCTGTATCTGATCTAGCTCAGTTTCCGTTAGCCTCATATATGGTAACTATGGAAACAGATTCTTGTTCTACGGCAGCTCAACGTGGTCAAAATTATCACTGGCATTTTGTGTGGTTTTTAGTCATTTTGCTTGTTGTAAATACAATTTAAATTAGCAAAATAAGATGTGGGTATCATAAAGCGCTGGAGGCCACTTCAAACGCTTAGCGTTAGATCCTAGTTGAGAATCACTTGTTTGATATGGTGCATGGTGCAGTACAATCGGCGGTCGCATGGCGGCGACACCTCTCAATCTGCGCTGCAGTTTTTTATCTATGGGCTGAAATCCTGACGCAGAACATGATGGAGCAAACTGGTGATACTCCTCACAGCAACTGCCCGACTGGAAATGAACCTCCCGGCTGTGGCCTCCACAGCAAACGCCTGAAAGAGCTGGAGAATGCTGCCTTGCAAACAACTTTAATATCGCGGATGGAGACGGACTCTGGGGCGGACGCCGAGAGCTGGACGGAGCAACAGTCCGGGGGGGACGAGCAGTCGAACGGCTTGTCCTTGAACCACCGGTCGGCCCCGGCGCAGCTCAGCGCGGAAACCGAGTTGGAGGAAGTGGAGTCGGGGAGAAGTGTCGCAAAGGAGCGGGTGGAGGAGGAAAGGACCCTGACGGACCATTTAAACAAACGTCTGCTTTCATCGTTTCTGGAAAAGCTAAACGAAAGGGACCTGGCTCTTCCTGGTGTTCAGCGCCTGGATTGTGCTGTAGCCGACGAGGACTCAAACAGGGCCGCTGACGAGTGGTGAATCACTGGGCTGAAGAAAAGAAAAGCCGCTGCAACAATATGGAGGTGGATGATTCAGAAGCAATGTGCACGGAAGCACAATCACACATTTAAAGACTTACAATGAGGCACCAGTGAAGTCTGATGGTTGGACTGTCTGAAAATGTAATGTTTAGTTTTGTACAGTGAGAATGAGAGAATGAAAAATGCAATAAATGACCATGTGATATGAAATGTTTTTCTACTTACTGGTTATTGGCTACATGGATGTGTCTGTGTTTTGAAGGGACATTAAATGTACAGCAGGTGTCACCAAAGAGGTGCTACCATTTGATGGACGTCTGCACTGATACGGTTTATTATCTTCAGTTTCACTCTCATGCTTAGGGACTTAAAATTAAGTGGAACAAAAATAGCAATGATGTTGGGTATGAGGACTAAAAAAAAAAAAGTCATCAAGTCTAATTTTCAAGTTACAACTTACTGAAGATGAGATGTTGTCAAAAATGTGAATCTCTCTTCTGTGTAAGTTAAATTAGACTTAGATGCTCAGTAGAAATCAAGAAAGAGGTAAAATAATTTCCTTCTTCACTGACAACAGATATCGCAAACATTTCAAACTCAGTTTGTGTGAAAGTTGTCGAGCACAAGTTTGATCATGTTCACAAATGTAAATGGTCATTAACATCTGAATGGAAAACACTCCTAATTAAAATCTGATAAATACTTAAAAGTGACACTATTTAAGTCTGGAAATTAGCAACCATGAAGTGTTTGTTTAATGTGCTACTAATTATATACATTTGTGTACATTACATTTGTGACTTAACTCAAAGACTTCCTATCGACAACTAACAAAAAAGTGGCTCCCCCAGTACACTGATAGTGTACATGACCAACGTTTACCAGTTATTTTGATGAGCTGTCATCCAGAACATGTTCCTAAATTCATCCATGATGAGCCATAGGTTTAGACTCACTATCATATCACTGGCCAAGCCCACATGGAACTGCAGTAAATGGTTTGTAACCCAGTATATTCCAGACATTATCAGGCAATTTCCTGGGATTTTAAACATGGAGGTAGTGACCAACAGAGACGGTTGTAGTGTGTTATATCATTTATCATTGTTACAGAAGATTTTTAATAAGCGTGTAAAATAAAACATGTTAAAATACAAACAATCACATTCACAGAATACCACTGTTAATACCACTGGTAAGAGAACTGGATGTGAGCACATTTGGAAATGATTTGATGGTAAATGATAAAACGTACTGTAACAGTAGCACAGACACAGCATATGCAGTTTACTCAACAATAGACACCACAAACCCTGAGGTATTTAATGTACGCTATTTGAATGATTCAGCTTTTCATCTGACTGTGGAATATTGTTATTTCTTAGTTATTCCTTATAGTCCTCTGCACAGTAGGAAGCAGAGTTCAGCTCAATAAAGACCTTTATCCACAAAGTGGTATTAATAAAAATATTCACAATAGAAACGCCTTTCTTCATTTGCTTTTCTTTCACTCCACAAAACTGCTTCCTGTGTATTTCATATTAGCTTGGAAAGCTCAAACTGGCTAGGACATCTTCTGCTTATAAGAGTCATATATAGACATTACACAACTTTATGTCAAATACACACTGTCTCTTTAAGAAGAAACTTTAAAGTAGTAAAGGCTCAACTAGAGAGTGGAGAACAAGAAAACAATGTATTACTGTAAAAATACACACAAGAGCCAGACTCACTTTACGTCTAGCTGCCTGTCACTTATCCGTTAACGGTGGTTGAACCCCAGATGTTCATTGTTATTGAAATGAAACATTGCAGAATGAAAGAGCATTTTAACATAAAAGTAATTCAGATATCACCTGAAAGTATACGATTACAGTCTATATGTTCTTTGGTATAATGCTAGTGGTTTTCATTAATAAATCACATTTTAAGGCATACATTTTTTAAAACATACTTCGGTTTCATCAAAATGTGCAATGGCTCCTCATGTGGAGCAGAGGTACCTACTAAAGAGCCTAAGCAGAGACAAAAAGGAGTGAGAATTGGAGTGAAAGTACTAGTTAGCAGTAGTAGTCTCTTTAGTAAGCTGGAGTTTCTAAATAAAATGTTGTTTATCAGGGCATCATGGAGTAAAGTAAAGAGCATCCAGAAATAAACAAGAGCTTAGAGCTGGGCTCTGGAGGATGTTGTTCCCACAAAGGAAGAACAGGAGGTTATGCTGGGCTTTACAAATGATGCAAACTTTCAAACCTAAAACCGAACCAATATTTTTCCTCAAACACACAAGGTGAAACAGGTTAACGTTTAGTAAGCAGCACCTATTCCACTTCTTAGGCTGAGGCCTCAGCTATTTCACACTTTAGTCAAACTAAAACGCTTGTTTGGGTGTTTCATTCAGGCAGTGCAGTAAAGTGAGTTCTTTTCAGCATGCAGCAATCCTACTGCAATTTCTCCAGAAACTGCATTGTGTATTGTTGGTTCTTCTTTTTTATTTATATCACCTTTATGCAGGGTACTTAAAGACACAACTTGTGGTATATCTGTTGCCTGGTTTCCCTGCAAAAAATGATAAAATGAAAATGAGAAAAACAGAAATTGATTGACATAGAGATGCTCTTACATATTTCTACACACTTCACACTTCTTCATTTCACACTGTCAGATGTAGACTGATTTTATTCTGTGCTTTCCTATTAATGGCTTTACACTGTGGAGCAAACAGGCAGACTTGGTTACACTGTTATGATTTATGTAAATGTAAGCCCCTGTGAAACTTCCATTTCATAAGTGTTGACACTCTTGCATTCACACTGTGCAAAAGCAAGTGATAAAAATGACACACATACAGCAATCATACACTGCTATCTGTCTTGAGCAATTTTAAAACGCTGGCATAGGCCAGGTACACAATACATTCAATTTGCAATATGGATTTTTAACACTTCGGAGGTAAACACCTCATTTAATGCCATAGATCCAGCTGAGCTGCATGACCATTTCCCATTTTACCTACTTGTTCTACAAAATTGCAGAACCTTGGTGAAAGTCTCCACTCCTTTCTAATAGGTTTGCATCTTAGTTAGATCACAACAGAAAAAACTTCTAAGCTTGCAATGTAGTACTCACTCTGCGCTTGGTTGGAACCTCCATATGCTTTTTATTCAGGTCCCACCACAACAAACCCTCTTTAATATGACTCCTCTTTGTTGGGCCTGTGCAGAAAAACACAGTAATACAATTTTACCATTACTAATGACTCCAAATTGATTGATAGATTTGAGTTTAGTCAACATCTCAGTATAAAGTGCAGCTTTACTAGATTGCATTAGGTGTAGCTAAGTAAAAAACTGGAAGCTAACTGTAGTTCATTGGCTTGAATTTAAACACTGGTTATGAATCAATCAATTACAACAGTATCTCCTGTGACTCATTAGTGTGTCTTTATGTTCTCACCTGTTGCATAGCTCACAATTAGCCCAACTACCAGGACAGAACTAGTGGCCATGGCACCAAAATAGAGGTAGGAGATGGAGTAGAATTTATGCAGGCCCCTGGTTTTGGAAAAGGAAGAAACAACATACTGTATTTTCCAATTTGATATATTTTTACATTTCTATAGCTTTGTGTTTTTGCTTTGTTTAACAATATAGGAATGTGTAGCTTTTCCCTCATTCTATATAGAGAAATGACAATTAAATTTTCCTTACAACCAGACAACACTATACTACACTGACTGAGAAATTATGTCTTCTTGTTTTTTTATTTTTATCCATTTTCAAGTTCTTATCAGTGTGTCACTGCAAACCTTGTTGAGTGTACTCACCCCTGGTAATCTTGTTGAAGCATGATGGAGTATTGGTCCTGGTTAGGGCTACTGTTCAGGGTCATATTGTGCTCACATTTGTCTGAGTAGCTGGGCAGGACACCCATAGTTTCTGGACTAGGCGGGTAAAGACTTGACCCAACAGCCAGCCACAGAGAGACACAGAAACCCACCAAAATTCCTGAGAACGCCCCCTGAACACATATAAAGAACAAAAACAGACAAAAGATTTGTCAACAGTTAAAAATAGTTGACAGTTTGTATGACAAGACAGTTAATTCAGATTTAAAGTTGTGCCAAAATTAGTGGTTTTTAGTTAGTTTTTTTTCCTTTGTCTTTGTCGCGTCTCATGTGGAGAAAATGTATGTGTCAAGATTATATATCAAACATTTATGTGTGTATATAAACAAAAATGACAAAAAAGCATACTAAGATAAAAGTATGTGTGTTAAGTGTGATGTTCCTGCTGTATGCCCCAGTAAGGAAAATTAAGCAAAAAGGAATAGCCTATCCCAGCTATAATCTGGGCGAGATGTCTAAAACAATTCTTATTATTTTTTGCATATTTTTTTTTTATTATTCTGGGTAACTGGATCACTAGCCACTTACCAGTCTGTTTGTTGCAGGCACAAACATGCCCAAAATGAATACGCCCAGTAACGGACCACTGATGACACCCATGACAGTGAATGATCCCTGAGGACAGGAAAACACAGAAAGCTTTAATAAAGCAACATGTGAGGATATAATGCATCGTATTTCACTGAACCATTAGGTCAGAGCACAGGAAATAAAAAGTCTAACTAAACTGTGTGAGCATTTGGTATTTGATTAGGGTAACTTCTATTCATATGTTATAATTTTTGATAAGCTGTGAGATGCTTTCATGTGCTACTTAGTGGTTACAGCTGCAAAAACTCTTTTAATGCATCAAATATTTTTTTAAAAATCACATATTTGGGTCATGTACCTGAAGAACTCCCCAGTCCAGGAATGAGGAGAGAGCTGCTACGGTCATACAGCCAACTCCATATAGAAATGCTGAAAGAAAAAGAGTATAGTTTACTATTATTATATATTGTTTATTATTGCTCTCTACTGAGTTTATATAAATTATGAAATGTGATGTTTTGATATGATGTGATTTGTACCCTAAAAAGGCAACTGGTACTAATGTAAATTATGTTAGTTTTATGCTTTATATAATGAAGAGTACATGAAAAACACATGTATAATAGCACATATCTTCAGTGAGAATCAACCTACACAGGCTTTTGGACACAATGACCAGTTTCCTCTGGGTCATGTGGACAAGATAAGGCTGCAGCAGATCCTCCATTGTTACTGCTGCCATGGCATTGATACTTGTGGATACTGTGCTGTTAAAAAGACATTTGCTTTACTAGTAATCAAACCTCTG
>OMLM01007935.1:0-16674 GCA_900302695.1 Helostoma temminkii
TGGATATTTTCATCCTTGAGTAGAGAGGCTCTTTGTCCTCCACAACTGATAAACCATTGGGCGGTTCACAGTTTGTCATTGCTCCTTGAAAGATCACTCTCTGGCATTCTGTTGAATAGAGAAGTGATTTCAATCTGCTCAGAGTACAAGCTGTGCTTTGACAAACTGTGACCGGTTTCCCCATCTGATCAGTGTGGAGCTGGAATGACTAAGCAGAGGGGGAAGTTTGCTTGGATTAGCTCTGTCTTAAATGCAGCCTTTAGCACATTACATTGCCCACTGGCTTTCTCCTAATGATATCGCACTTGTTTTCATCTTTATCAAGTTTCAACAGCCTATATATGTAATTTATTGTTTTGGGCTTCTTTATATTACTTTATTAGTTCTTTAATATTAGTCTTATAACTCCAAGTAGAGCTGCTTTCACACATGCAGTGGAATCCTGTCTTTCTCCAGACCTTACCCATGTGAGAATGCAAACATCCAAGTTAACCCAAATGGACATTACTCAGAATTGATTTGAGTTAGGGTGTGAACACAGCAGGTAATTCTCTCAGGTATTCACAGTGACTGAGTGGAGGTTGCCTGCTCAGCACAACACCAGAAAATATATATTATAATAAGAAAATATTTATCATGCTTTCTGTTGTTAACGTGCTTCTGTCCTTCATGAAACTGAGCTATACATTACACATTGTTTCTAATCTAAACACAGCTGATTTCTACAGTGTACTTTTTGGGTCATGTCGTGCCTCCATAACCTGCCTCACCGAAATCAAACAAACTATTTCTCCTGATGTGACAACACATTTCATGCTGCATATGTGTGTACTTATCTGCATAAGTGCAACTTCGTGTAAAGTGCTGTGCACTTGAGCTTGAGGTCACAAACTGACGGCCGGACATTCTCCTTAAGGATTTTGTGGCAGAGCGCAGAATTCATAGCCAGACCATCACTCTACCACCACCGTGTTTGACTGTTGATATGATGAACTTTTTATGAAATGCAGTGTTAGTTATATGCCAGATGTACACCGTCCAAAAAGTTTAACTTTTGTTTCATCATTTCACAGACTATTTGCTCAAAGGTCTTGGGGATAATGAAGATATTATTTGGCAAAAGCCTTGGTGTTTTTATTATTATTATTATTATTATTATTATTTTTGGTCAGCAGTGCCTTTTGCCTTGGAGCTCTCTCATGGGTGACATTTTTGCCCAGTCTTCTTCTTATTGTTGAATCATGAACACTGACCCTAAATGAGGCAAGTGAGGCCTGCGGTTCTTTAGATGTTGTTCTGGGTTCTTTTATGACCTCATGAGGCATCATTGTGCTCTTAGAGTCAATTTGGCAGGCCAGCCACTCCTAGGAAGGTTCGCCAAGTTTTCTCCATTGGTGGATAATGGCTCTAAAGAAATGGCTTTAAAACAATTTCCAGACTGATACATGTCACTTACTTGTTTTGTCATTTGTTCTTGAATTTCTTTAGATCGTTGCATGATGTGTTGCTTTTTAACTTCTTTTAACGTGCTTCAATTTATGAGACAGCTTTTTATTTGAGTGATTTCTTGATTCAACAGGTCTGGCAGTAATCAGGCCTGGGTGAAATCACAGTTCATTCATGATTTAGCAAGAGGGGCAATTACATTTTCACTTAGGGCCATGCAGGCTTGGACAGCTTTTTTCCCTTACTTTATAAAATCAACATTCAAAAACTCTATTTTGTATTTACTCAGGTTATCTTTGTGTAAAATTAAAATGATTTCATGATCTGAATCATTTGTTATAAATATTCAAAGAATGAAAAAAAAAATAGTTTGTTTAGAAGTATGCTGTAAGCATGAAAATTGGGTGCACCTTCGCTCTCCATTACCTGAGTGCAATTAATTATTCAACTTTGGTCATGTGTATTTTCTAATCCTAACCTAAATATTATGTTTATATACAGTAAATATGCAAAGCTCTGTGTATAGAACTGAGTTTAAGGGCTCCCACACAGATGCAGAGAATCTGCTCAAAACAAGAAGGCCTGTTCCTACTTTGCATTTCAATTTAACATTTCAGAGAACTGGCAGCATGTTGCCTCGCCTAGCCCTCGCTTCGTTACACCCACATGGCTTCTCGCCGTGCTTGCTGACGTCTTCCACTGTTCAAAGGGCTGCAACTTGGCTGAGAAATTGGGGATTTCCATACCAGATCCCTCAGGTATCCACACACTCAAACGCGTGTCCTGCTCATCTTCCCCTTCATCCTCCAATCCCATTTGACAGTGCCTGGCCTTCTCCCCTGCTCACACTGCTCGGATTTCCCGTCTCAGAGCTCAATTGACCTCACCACTGTGTCTCTTTGTTTTGTTTTTCTGAAATCTCAGCAGCACCTGAAAGCCTCTCCGCAGTAGGGTTTGCTCCCAGAGGAGAGTTAGCTTTGTAGCCGCCCTGTGTAAAATTGCTTTACTTGGGCAAGGGTACTTAGATGAAGCTAATTGAAATGGAGGCAGGCGCTGCTGTACTTAGTAGCAGGCAGGTGATCCTAGTTGCAGACGACAGCCTCTGACCCAAGCCTCAGTTTCTTCCTAAGAGAGATGCTTCAGCCTCCTTCTGTGTGGGCAGGGATTTTCCATGCATGATAAATGTTAGAGGCATTGCGTCAAAAAAGCAAGTCACTCCCTTTTTAACCTTCATATCTCATGCTGTATGACAGGACTGTGTGAGATTATCTTCTGTTATAGGGTGAGAGATAGGGGTTGAAATGAATAGATACAGAGTTAGTGTTGCTATCAAAGCACACCAGACACTGTGTAAACCCAACTAGGAAATATGTCCGAAGGCCTTGATTCTGTCAGTACTCCTTAACACTGAAATTGAAATACTATTAATTTGGTTTGCAGATAATATACAACATCCTGGAAATAAGTGAACCTTTTCTCATTGCAAGCAAGTGGTGCACCAGATCTGTGAAGAACTAGTATAGTGTATATAATGTAGGTGAAAGTTGCAGTAATAGGACAAAATTGCCATGTTGCACAAAACTTACTAGTTGGATTTGCTCTTAATATTGCGATATGATATATTGCAACTGATTAATGTATATTTAACCTATGAATGAATATTGAAATCAGATAAGGAGTGACAAAATGATAAAACATAACAACATAACATTCTTGACATAAAATACCATTTACATCGCACTTGTTAAAAATACTTTACATTAAAGCACTTGAACTGTTAAAACTATGTTATAAACCATCCATGAACTGCTTATATACTGCTTATAAATGTAGAATAGAATCTATTATAGCCATAGACCTTTGTTGCATTTCACTTTCTGAATCTCAGCTAAATATTAATACTGATAACAGCTATATTATTATTATTAGTAATAGTAGTAGAAGTATATTTTCATTTGTTAACTAAACTTTAAGTAGACTCAGGACTTTAAGTAGACTCTGGATCTATTCTAGGATTCATGTGGTCTTGTACTGCTCTCTTTGCTTTCAAGTATCTTGCTCTGCAGGCCACACCCCAATAAGTGATGTCAGTGACTCAGCAGGTGACTTGCCGTTGGCGGCTGATGGAAAACATCTGCTGTGACATCACAGATTGGGGCGTGCCCAAAAGGGGGAGCAGCAGATTGCAGTTCAGCATTTTCATTTATGTGTGTTTCTGTGGATTTACCCTCCTTAACCATTTAACTGTAGGTGTTTCACTTGCTATTGCCATACAGTATACTGGGCCTGTTCCATTTCACTGTCCACTCAATAGTTTCCTGATTGGTTGATTAAAAAGTGTATTTTCTGAAATCACTGAGGCTTGGCCTGTCTCACTGCAGATCCACTCCTATGGAGGACTCGTAAAATATACGTCCTACAGGAATACTGCACTGTAATTACATTCCCCCATTAGCATATGGAGGTTTGGAGTCGCACTGCACTCAGCCTCCAGCAGCACTTTGCCATATGGTCGGTCTGTACTTCTCAGACGATATTTGGCAAGACTCTAGCAGAAGGTCAAATATCAAGTCAGAGGACTGTGCCAGAATTTCATCTATGCTAATTGCTCTATCTCTCTTCCTCTCCTCTCTCATCCATCTCCTCTGCCCCTCTCTCTCTTCCTCTTCCACTGAAGTAAGTAATCTGCTTTAGGATGTTGCTGAGATGGAGATGGATTTGGTTTTCCTTCGCTGCCCCTCAGCCTAATCTCCCCCCTGTGACCACCCGCCTCTCTCAGGCACAGCTCTTAAGCACACCATCATACATTCCTCCACCACCCTCAGTCCATACCAGCCTAGTCAGCAAAAAACTCCCAAATTCCTCATTACTCACAAACATCCGCAATACACTTAGCTTGATTTGCTTGAATGGATGCCTGGTGCAAGGCTGGACCTTGAATTAAAAGATTGTAGCTGTTCTTCGGTACTGGAATGCTGTCACCACACTGGTGTACTTGGGTTCTTTGTCCGTATACGTTAGTGCTGTGGAAATATTCAAGTGGAGAGGTTATCTCAATACGTGCCATCTAGAAGAAAAAATAGGTGGTCTTTAATGGAAAAATAATAAGCAAAATAAACTGATGATATGTGAAGAAAAAAAGAAGAAAATAAAAGGAATGAGTTCACATTTCTTGACCTTATATTATAGGCAGTTACAGTTTGTATTTACATTGCTTCTTAGGGGAGTAAAATGCTGATATACTGATAAAAAATAACAAATTTAAAGTCACACATTTTAGTTTATTTATTATTAATTTTTTAAATTGGATATTTACATTTAGTTAAGGTTGTTTGTGAAAGTCTGGTTCTAACTTGTTAGACAGACTAAATGTTGTGGAATGAGAATTAGCATGAAGCACGTGTGTGCACGATCTGTATACTTATTTTGTAAATAGTCATACAGTAACGATGAGATGTTTATCTGGGGAAATTTTTCCTTATCTAATTTGACGATCTGAGGACATAAGCTATAAGCAGCATGAGGCAAATTTGCTATTTGTGATATTGGGCTTAATGATGATTTGTTGCTTCCAAGCACACATTAACCATAGAATTAAGGGATACAATATGTTTATAAGTTTTAGGATTGTTGTTTCGGTTACAGTACTGCAGTCCTTAAGACCCATACTTACTGTACGTAACATAGTAACATAGGTTTCTCACTCTCACAGAAATGCCTTATTGTTCTGGTTCTTTATTCATTTTCCTGCACAGCAGAAATAACTATATTTTGTAATACCACTTTAGCATACCTTAAATACAGAATTACCAGAAGGATTACGTAAACACAGCAAGTGTTTATTCTGTTTATTCAGTTTACTTCTAGAATTTTTATTTTTTAAATATTAGCATTTGCATGTGGGAGCAGCGTTTTATAAGCAGAACAGAGTGCGTTTGTGATATGGTGTTGTTATGTAGGACTGGGTACAGTGACATGTGGATGACTAGATGAGTGGTGTGTTCGTTTTGGAGAGCTACCTTTAAAAACAGCGCTGGGTGGCTAGAATATTGGCTATAAGCTTCAAGATGAGATTTCAACCCCCACCTACCAGTCCTGGTAACGGTACCGATGATGGATTGCTATACCTTGCAGGTTTGAGCTTGGCAACGCCCCAATATTACTGCAGAATAAAGTGACAGGCAATATATAACACATCAGTTAAGGCTGACTGCACCGCTGAAACTTTTTCCCCTCCTCTTTCTTAGACCTGGAGATCAGCCCTGAATGTTTGGCTAGCTCTCAAAGTCCTCCTTCCTTGACTCTGATGAAACATGCTCTTTCCTTATTCCTCCTTCCCTTCTAGAGTTTTCTATTTCATCACCAGTTTGCCTAGGAAATAAAGAAAAGATGTTGTCAATTTACACTAAAATTATAACAGAATAAACTTTTGGGAACGTTGTCCTGAGGCGTTGGATTTATTTGTCACTTAAAAGGTGCAATTTGTTCATGGTAAAAGGAAAACAAAACAAATTGGCCGACCTGGATAGGAACACAAATTTCATTCAGTCATGATGCATGGAGAAATGCTTGTAATTACATTAAAAAAACAGCCAGTGTCCAGACAACTAAAGCTATGCAGCTAAAGTGTGTGTACGTGAGTGTCAAGAGACAAGCGGTGGCAGTGGTATTTATTTATACATGTTTAGTTTGCAGCCTGTCAGAGCTGCATCCAAAGGACTGTGGTTATGAAAAGTGGCCTCGTTCTTGGTCTGTAGGTTAATAAATAATGGGCATTGTCAGGGTAATGTATGGGCCATGTGTTATAATGAGCATTCAGAAACACATCAGCACAACTCCCACAGACTACTCAACCATCCCAGTGCAAACAACTGTCTCTCCCTGAGATTCTTCCCTTCCTTCTGCCTTTATGTCTTTCACTCATCTTTTCCTGCCCTGCGTTGATCCGTTCCATCTCTACTGTGATTTTTCTGCCACTACACATTTTTTCCAGGATCCTCTCTCATTTCTAACTCATGTTTTTATCTCAGAGTCAGAGGAGATTCTTGAAAATTCCTAGACAGAAAAAGAATGGGGGGAAGCACTAGTGTGTAGTTGGTTGAAAAAAATTCCACCGTAATTATTGTGAATTAAAAGTTTTATGATATTGTTCATGTCTGTGTGTGTGCCTTGAGTGTGTGTTAGTGGAAGGGAGCGAAGCAGGAGCTCTGTGACAAGGCTGGCTGGGAGCATGGAGCTGAGGGTTAGTGCCAGACATGTCTCAAGAGAAACCGGGGCACATTTGCAATCACCCTGAGTTCAAAAGGGTAATTTATTCACAGTCTGTGGTTAAAGTAGGGCTGCTCAGAATGCCGGTGGGATTGTGCTGGGAAGCAGAGTAGTGGAGACATATTATTTTCATTTTTCTCTTCTGTTTTTTCTTTTTCTCTCTCCCTCTCTTGCTTTTTCCCCTATCGTTCATCTTCATCGGCTGTTGTTTTTTCTGCAAGCCCTGTGTGGTGTCTTTTAACACACGCCGGCAAGCATATTTCACTTTTACACTCATCCACATTGACGTCCCAGTGCTGATTGAATTTTGAGGCGCTGCGGCGTCTGCCATTATCATCCTCATCGTCTTGAGTGGTTTATCTCTGGCCCCCGCTCAGTGTGACGCCAAGGCTGCAGGGGCGAGGCGGAGCAGGGGCAGGAATATGCTGGGGGTTGAGGGACTGTTCATGTGCTTTTATTATTTGTGTGGAAAAGATATGAAGGATTTGCCTCAACCTGGATCTTTAAGACTGTGGTTGGGGCTTTGTGTTGGATGTGTCCTTTTTTCAAAGCTGCCTTTACCAACAAAATTTTAGCCTGGTTGGTCTGATTATGATTCATCATCATGTTCTAGCCAGCGTCGTTTTTCTACCACTTCGTATCAATCAGCCGATGACGTGGCTTCACCATTAACTGCACCTGCCAGGCTCAGTTAGGATCACAGGGTGTCATGGCTGCCCAGAGACCTCACACCGCCTCACCAGAATCAGCAGAGAATTATTCCACCACATGTCAGTTTTACTGTGTTGTTATCACAGAAAGCCACCGGCAGACACTCAGAATACACTGCCTACTCTGGTGGTGTGGTGGGGTTAATTTGAGGTCTAGAGAAATCTCTTCCTCCTCCTTCAGTCAGTTCAATACTCGCTCGTGTGCATTCATTGCCAGAGCGGGAAATTGTCTTTTCCTCTGTGTGTCGTTGTAGCCAGGTTGTTATGTATGCTCTGCTGCAGAGGCAGCAGTGTTGACGTGAGGCTGAGCAGCTGCCACGGCGTCTTGATTTGAGGTGAAACCTTGGTGTTGCTCTCGTGTCCCTGGTGTAACACTATCAACCCTTACCTCCTCCCCACCTTTCTCTCCTCTGTTTTTCTGTCTTGCTTTATCCCTCAGTGTCTCTCCCTCTATGTTGTTTCTGTATTCTTGTGTCTTTTCTTCCTCACTCTCCCTGGCAGTTGATGGAGTGATTGTGAAGGCACATGCAGGTGGGGGAGCAGCCAATGTGGAGCTGTGCTAATTGAGCCTTCTTTGTGCCTGGTCACTGCAGTGTGCTGAGGCGAAGAGGCCTGGGAGTGAATCCAAGCAGCACTCAAGAGTCCCACTGGATCGATAATGCAGGAACTTAACAAAACGGAGACATGCCGAGTGCCCAGATCAGGGTCATTATTGTCTCTGGCGAGCCGCACTTCCACCAGGGACTGATCAATGTGAGAATATGGATCAAGATAAACATTCTCACCTCCCATTTCTCTCCTCTTTGCCTCTTGGAGCATCGTGTTCTAGAGTGCAGAGCTTAAGACTGAAATACCCCTGTGGATGTACCACATCCTGTGCGGATGTTCACACAATTTCCACAACATTTGAAGTACACATGCGCACACACACATGTTGTCCCTGTGCCTCAGGAAGACAAACATAGTGCCACAAATATCTTTTATCATTGTGTATACTTCTTTATCTTTTCAGGGACCCACAGTTTTGTTGCAGTTACAGTCTACATTTACAGTGATTGATATTGATTAATATAAGATGGGATGGAAGAATCACTCATCTCCAGCTATTAATAAAATAAACTGATAACATAGCTAATATTTGATTGTTATACAATTTATGGCAATAATATGGTGGAATTGGAGATTTTCTTCTCCTTTGTGGCCAGTGGGTCATTGGCAATGGCTGCAACAAGTCCACTCAAAATGGCTCTCGCTACTGCTGGAAATGTGAAGTATTTACTGCTTTGTAGCTTTTTGATAAATTGCAATCAGTACCAGGTTGATCTCTATCAATAAGTTGCTGATTCAAGTTGAAATACACTAGTTAAAACTTCTAAGTATGTAAATCTTTAAGTGGTCTTAAAAAAACCATAGGAAAACCCCATAAAGAATTGTAAAGTTGTCAGTTTGCTATAGAAGGCTGTTCACACATTATCCATAGCCGAAGGACATGTTTTTCATATGAGGAATCAGAGTGAATTGTTTCCTTTTTAAAGCAGTGGTAATAAACCCATTAGAATATATCAATAGAGCAGATTTGATGTAATATGTATTTATAGCTCAGAAGATAAGAAACTTGGTAATATACCTACACTGTGGTTTAAACTGGCTTGGCAGCTTTATTTCATGCCACTAACCCATGTTTTTTTTGTTTACTCTTCTATCAAAACAGAAAAAAATATTAAAATGAATGTACTGTATGAAACGTCTAATGGCTTCAAAAAATTATCCAATAATTGAACACAATTAATGGAGCTACAATGACATAAGGGGGAAGGCATCAGCTTTCTGTAATTAGGCAAAAGAAAAGAAAAGAAAAAAATCTTGTAAGGACATCTTGACCCTTCAAAACATGATGTTGTTTCATTTCATCCATAGCTTCAAATAGGTGATGATGGTGCCCTGCTGTTCTGGGTCCCTCCATTTCTCACTTGGAAGGATAATAGTAATTGCTCAGTGTGATATGAAAAAAGGTAAAGGCTTGGTACAAGCATAGGAAGGAATGTAGTGTGTCCTGTGTATCAAAAGTGAGTGTGGTGATCCTATAGAGGAATTGTGAATGTTTTTTTTACTTCGTCTATCAGCTAACACATTGTGCTTGTTAATCTTTTATGTGCCTAGAAGCTTTGGCATGGTCAGCTTAAAACAGGTGATAGCTTACAGGATGAGGTTATTGTTTTGTCGTTTATTTCATGTTTCTTTTAATTAATTGTGAATTTAAGTTTTTGTTGGGTTAATATAAGCACTAAAAGTTGACTGAAGCAGTGTCATTGACACTGATCTACCAAATGCAACCATGTCTCCTAGAAATTGTGTTTTTATACAACTAATTCAAAACAGCAAATCAATATTAAAAGAAAAGTAATACTTTGTTTTTTCTATAAATACAATTGCTCTATTATATATTTGCCATGTTGGTACTGAATGTAGCTGTATTCAAAAATAATATATTTGTTGCCAAAATATCGTGTTGCAGTATAATATTTACCAAACTACAGACGGGGCTGTCTCTGAACACTGTCCAGGCAGTGATTGTGTTTCCACTACAAACATACTTTCTAGGCAACAGCATCACACTACTGATGCTTTATAAAAGATTTAAGATCCATCATTGTCTGTTTACATGGAAGAAGTGAAACTGGTGTAGTTTATTAATTTACATCAAAACATTCGAATCCAAAGTCAAAAAGGCTAACTATAATATCACATATATAAAAGAGTAATAAATATCATAACTTAAAAGTGCCACAGCTACACATGCGCTGCACATGTGATGGATGTCATGTACAATATGTATACTAGGACAGGATATACATAAAAGTTAAAATACGTCAAATAAATTCTGACTTCAATCAGTGGTGTTCCAGTTTTATCTACAATCTAATTCCAGAAAGTGTGTGTATGTTAATGGACATATGTTGATTTTAAATTATTGTCCAGCCCCACTGTTCACTATAAGTACTGTTTATATGTGGTCCATAAACTGTATATGCCTGAGTGTGCCTGTGTGCTGCTAAAGTACTCATCAGTATGCCTTTAAGAAGCCACAGATGACACTTGGTATTAAAATGTCACATTTCCGTCCACTCAGACTAAAGTGATTTTAGTTGTGATTATGCACCATTTCTCCCTGTCAACAGAAAAAAGTAAATAAATAAAATAAAAAAATGTGCTAATTGGTCATGGGGATTGGTGGGAGACTTTAGTATTTTATGTCTCTGACTTCCAAATGAGTTTCGGAAAGCAGAGGCTGCCTCTCTCGCGTAGAGGTTTTAGGGAGAAGGAGGAGGGGCAGCTGCTGGCGCGGGCTCAAATTGAAATGATGCACTGTTCCCCCTCACTGCAGCTAGAGCTCCCAGTAATTAAATGCCTCATTGTTGCTTCTTGGGAATTTGTATTGAATATTTCATCCAACGTAATGATTATTTGGGTGTGGGTGGGGCTCGGATGTAATCACCTTGGCTGGCTCTTTGATGAAATACTTGGTTTGGTGTTTGAGCTTCATTGCTGTATAAGTGCTCTTTTGGATTTTTACATTGCTCAATGTCAATTTTACTACTTAATCATCCTAATATAATTGAATTCTGGCTTTAAAAATGGTCATTTGTTTTTTGTAATGCTTTTTGTTGTTTTCAGGTGGGAATATTGACCTCGGAATCTGCTTATTAAAACATATCCTTCGCATTTTGTCTCCCACAGAGGACACCAGTCAACAATGGTGAAGCTTTTCGATGGTTCTTTTAAAGAGGGAAGCTGTGGCCACCCCATCCAGCAGCAGGATGGCAGCAGGACTCTTGACTCTCTGCCAGGAGCACTTGACGGGTTCACAGAACCCAACACACCCAACACATTTAGAGAGGACGACAGAAGAAAAAGTGGAGAGACAAAAAGATAAATGAAAACATAATGGTGTTGTTTTAACTCTGTAATTTCCTTTTCTGTGTAATTATTGTACCTTTTGACAGTATCATAATGTATATTTTTGGTGTCTATGAATGTGTTTTCAGTGTTGTGGCTGTAGGTTCACAGCCAATCCTATGTAAGAGACTCAAACAGACAATCATACAATGACAGTGAATCCGTCAAACTGCAGAGCCCACAAACATTGACGATATGACAAAAGACAACACGCTTTACTCTGGAGCAATAATCTATTCAGTTGGTTATTATTCAATATTTTATTTTTGTTGACTTTTCAATGATTTTATCAAACTCAATTATCCAGTAGTTTTAACTTTCATTTCATCCTCTAAATATAGCTTTGAATACCACACTGGCGGCATGATGTTTCTCGTTGAGAGTGACAACATGAAGGATGGCAGCAGTGCTTCTGTGACAGGCTCACTGACGTGTTTCCTCATTTGAGTGGACTCACTGCAGAACAGGGCACATTGTCTTGTGTGCTGAGTCGCACTTCTTTAAAATCTAATTGGGTGTCATTTGATTGTTAACGCACCAGACATTTATGAGTCAGACTGTCTGTCTGGAGGTCATATTCTCAAAGATAATCTGAGCAAACATTTTTAACAATACCATGAAGGTCATCAGACCTTTTTTTTTTTCAGTCTGGTTCACTGAAGGTTTTTAACTGTCTAAAAGTTAGGGAGCAATGCCAGGAAATGAATTGTAGGTTATTTTAAAAATATTCAAATTTAGATTTAATTACACATTACTACAGCATACATATTTGACATATCAGATGTTGTTCTGGAGTTAAGGGATACTCTACACTTCTCTCCTGCAGAGCAAACAATGGTCTTTTCTCCTGCAAAAATGTTAACACATTCCAAAAATGCAAATTATTAAATAAGTTACTCATTGTCTTAAACCCTATTGTTGCATGTGTAAATGTGTTTTGGTTTTAAAGATTACTAAAAATTTGTATATTGTTGTTGTGATGCTTTTATGTGTTAAAATAAAAAAAAGACTTCAGTAAAAGAAATCTTGACAGAAAATGTTTGATGTAGAGAAATCAGCAAAGATAGCAACAAAAATAAATCCACCAAAGTAAAATAAGGGGGGTTTGGAAAGAAAAAAAACACTGATTGGTCACCTGATAAAATACCGTTTTCCTATGTTTTTCCCTCCTACAAAGCATGAACTGAAATAACAACCAGGGGGAGAAATCTAACAGCATTGGTTGCCTCCCCAGTCACGTATTCCCTAGAATACTAAAATGTTGCATGGAGAAGAGTGGTTCCCAGAGGCAGCAGACTTTAAAGGACTAGTGAAATCCCATGTGGTTTGTCATGCTGGAATGCACTCAGGGAGGGAGCATAGCAGGGTAAGGGGAAGCAAGAGAAGGGAAGATGGCGGGTGGGGAGGTGAAGTGAGACAGGCTTCTGAGATAGCTTGAGCAACTGAGCGATTGCCGGGTCTTTGGGTTTCAGAGGGTGGGAGTAGTTACTGGAAGGGGGGACATCAGTAGGAGGGAAAGGGAGGACAGTGCACATTTGGGTGGTAGCTGAGGTGGAGAGGGGTGTTATGTGGAGGAGAACGAGCAGGAGGAGGAAATCATCTGGGACTGAATTTTCCCTTGACTGAGCACGCTTGCCATCACCAAAATTGAGCTCCTGACTGGTTTGGACCAGCCATGGAGACGACTTGAAGTGGTATGCAGTGGCGGCACTGGCGGCGATTTGGCGTCTGAGGGGCCCAGTCCTCTTCGCTGGTCATCAGAGGGTGATAACGTGCATCAGGGGTGTACTGGCTCACTCACTCCCTGGCTGGTGAGATTAAATAACATCAGAGACAGCTCTCTCTAATCCTTCCCCCACATCCTACTCTGTGCTCTGCAACTGTGATTTATAGTCCTCAGGCCCTGGTGGTAATGTTCGGCTTCCTGCTTCAGGGAGAGGCTGAGACGGAGGGAGCGGGAGCACATTAGCAAGTTAGCGAGGTGGTGGAGATATATGACAGTCCTCAGCCTTCATGCCTCTACAGGTTCAATCCTCCAAAATGTTGTAAATAGTCTGATAAATTCACCTGTTTATACTGTAGAAGCTTACTGTACTAATATCACCTGAAGAGGATCCTGTTCTTGATCACATCACCTTTTTTTTTTTTTAGGAGTACTAAATTGTGAGCACAAGCTTAAAAATTGCGCATTTCGCTACAGCAAAGAAATTTCAGTATTACAGGAGGAAACGCTGTGTTGAAAGATAGCTTCTATAAGTATCCAGAAACCAGCAGCTGCATGAGAGTCACGTTTGCTCCTCTCCTGCACTGAGTGAATCAAGCTTATGACTTAAGACTTTAACCTCCTAAAAACAGCATCCTTCCACGCAGCTGTGTGGGTTAAGTCCTTCTAAACCACTAGATGATCCAAACAGAACTTTCTTTTGTGCATGTCTGGGACCCAAAAGTGTGTTTGTTAGAGTGAAAAATGAATTCAGCATTTTTCTGTGGATGTGCCAAATGATGATCTTACTTGAAGGGGCACAGTAACTCTTTTAACACCCATAAAACCGAAGCCTGTAGTGCAGCCAGTAACTCCAAAGTTGGATCACTGGACAGACGATATGATGTATTTTTTCTTAAAATTGCACGTATTAACACGAGTGGTAAACACACATTTTGAACCCATTCTTGAAATTCTTTATTATATTTTTCTCCCTTAGCCAACTGTGTGCAAGCAAACTGCACGTTCCTTTCAAAAGTAATAAATTCAGACGCGAACTCAGCCACCACAAATATCTTAGGGGCTCAATAAATCACACTGCTTGTTTATTTGCATTTTTTCCTCCCTGTATTTTGCGCACTTGGGTAAAAATGCACCATTTTGCATATTTATGAAGGCAAAAGTTGCCAAATCCACAGCGTGCACTTTTGCCCTTTTCAAAGATGCATTCATCAGGGCGCACTCTGTAAATAAGCTTGTGCTGTTTTTTGCAGGTGTTATGAAGTTTACACGCAAACTTTTAGTAAATCAGGCTCTAAGTGTAAATAAGACCAGACACATTGCGTTTCAGCTGTTCTAGTCCTCTTTATGTTTCGTTCTGTTTTTCTACTGTGACTGTGTTTTGCTACAGCCCACAACCCTGCCACCTAGCAAATTTTATAAATACAGCAGGCCCAGCGCAAGTTCTCATTTTAATCAAACAGTGCAATTGTCACAAAGAAGCATGCAGCTGCCACATGCCAGATTGTCTGCAGTGCAACCTAAGCATAAAAACAGCTTAGGTGCTATTGTTACTACTTTCTGTTCATCAAAACAGACATGCGAGGTACACACAGACTGTTAGAAACAACGTTAGGCATCCATATAAACTCTGAATTGTAGGTCACTAAACTCTCAACATTGTCCAGTCACATTAAAGCTAAACTCTATGTCAGGAGAATCAGGTCCAGACACTTGCAGAGTTGTGCTGCTGTAGACAGAGGAATCGTCCACCATGGTTAGAAACGTCACTTTGTTTCAGCAAGGGAGGGGCACATGTGTACAGAGAACAGACTGAAAGCTACCTGGACAGTTGCGTTTTCACATGCAGCTCACTCGGGTAATGTCTACATATGTTCAGGGCTCCAGTGCATGTCTAAAAGCAGCTTATGTCCATGTAGTGCTGCTGTACAAAGGAGCTGTCACTTTTCAACTAATGGTAACCAGGAGACTGGCTGTGCAGGAACATGTCATAAGTGACGTAATTGCAGAAACAGGATGGGAGAGCCAAGGAGTGAAGTTTTGGCTGCAGTCTTGAGGTTGTTTTGGTTCAAATAATCCAGAGTTACTTGTCCATTAAGCTATATATTCTTGCAAGAATTCTTAGAGAAATCGTTTTTCATGCTATTTCTTAAACGAGAAGAGTTTGAAGCTTGAACAATGGTGACATTTAGCTTAAAATAGATTCATGATAATGGAACAACATCTAGCCTGGCTCAGGATGACTAAACAGCAACAGAGTTGTAAATATTTCTTGATGGAAAACACGCACATCCATATTCTGTACATTGTCTTCACTGGTTGCCTGGCAACCTCAGGGTGACAGCAAGTCGTTGCACCAGGCATCTGGTCACCAGGAATTAAACTGCATTAATGTATGGATGAACTTTAAACATATTGGTATTGTATTTCTAATTCTGTAGAACACCAGACTGTTTGTCCCTGTTTTATCTTTATGCTATGCTAAAATGTCAGTACTGCTGTCTGTGATTCTTTAGAATCTGCAATAATATGGACTCCTGAACTTTCCCAGTAACTACTATTAAAACACTTGTGGTGACTCAGAGAACAGATTTATTCTTACTTGAGACAGTAGTAATTCTCAGAATTCTCAGTAAATGATTCAAGAAGAATTTTTAGCACTGAACTCAATTTGAACCCAACTGTGCACACACCACCTTCTCATGTAATATGCTGTGTTTGCTGATAGTTAAGTCACTGATATAAACTACTGTAGCAAACCAAATAACGCATCATTTCTGGAGTTGGTGTCACTTCATTACCTAAAGAAAGCTGAAATTACTTTTTTGGTAAACTAATATTTAATTAGGTCATTAAGTCATCACAACATCACCACAAATGTGCTACAGGACTGCAGTAAATCTTCCCTTGTCTTGTTGGCTGGATAAAGATGATGGACGAGTTCTAGACTCTAGCAGTAAACACAGACTTCATAATGACCCACTAACAATCCTTTGTGTGAAAATGAGAGTTTGAATATTAGCTATCATTGAAAATAAGTAAATACTAGGATCACTCCAGGTTCCTGCCATCCCACTGGACGCCATGGGTTAGTGGGCCAATCAGATGTGCTTACCCTCTCCATGTCCTCCACAGAAACGCAGCGTCTCTGTGATAATCCCTTTAGGGATTTTGACTGAGAATGCTCCATCACTCTACTGGCATATTTCTTGGCACTTAGCAGTGGAAAAATCCACACACCTTCCTTTGCATTAAGAAAATGTGTACTGTATATACAACACACAATGGTGAAGGAATACTGAGTAACACAATAATTAACACATAAGTTGAAACGAAATCACAAGTTCTCAGGGTCAGTTTGATATTTCAAGGTTAAGCCCTTCTTTAAATAAATAATAGTTCTCCTTTTAATCTCTAAATGTGAGTGAACTGTATTGCAGCTATTTGTGTAGCATATACTTATGTATCGTTACACAATGCATGTAACACTTTCCCACACTGACTTAGTCACACATACAGAGGACAGAGAATAAGACGGAGAGAGAACGACACGTAGAGCCTCCCTCCCTC
>OMLM01007936.1:4505-15276 GCA_900302695.1 Helostoma temminkii
ATATGTATGTGTAGTATTTGTGTATGTGGGGCTGTATTTGAACCATGAACCATGACAGATTTCATATCATTACGTGCGTTGTGGGCAGCAAGACATCCTTAAATATTGTATAATATTTTTATACTTCTATACTTGCATGGCTGCTAATTGTTTAGCCTGAAACCTAAAACCAACCTTTAACCTAAGTGATAAGCAACGAAAATGTCCCAACTCTCAAAAGTACCTTTAACACTGCCCATTCAAAACGGGATTATTGCAGGAATTAGCTGCCACGCTGCTGTGTATGAAAGGTACAATATTTGTACAGGGGGTCATTGTTGACCCTTCAAAATCTCCAGCATGGGAGATGGCGATTTTGCTGTGTCCGTTCATTCCTGATGCCTGTGTAAAAACAGGTGCGCTGTTTTGATTGTGCGTTAAATGAGACCAACCACTGGTGGTCCCATTTTACCACCTGTGGGGTTTGTTCTCCCGAGAGTCTCTCCCACGTTGTCTAGAGGGCAAACAGTATTTACAGCATGATTTAGACTCCATCACATTTGTGGTGCACACCTGCTTGTTAGTGCAGTAAGATGGAGGAAAAACAGGGAGACTCAAGTAGCTGGAAAAAGTAGGTCAGCTACTTTCTGGTAGCCCAACCACCTTACTCCAACGCTGTAGCCAGTTAACCTCTGCCTGATCTCAAGCCGCATGTCATAGTGGTCTTTGAGACGCTCCCTTTTTCTCCTCGAACTTGAGGCTTATCACACCTTGTCACAGGAAAACCAAATTCGTTACATGTTGTACACAGTAGCACTAGCAAAAGGACATTCATAGCTTGAAGAAGGGTCGTCTTGATGGCAACATGCTGCAATCTCTGTCTAAAAGGACTAAAGTCTAATTTAAACAATCCTCACCATGATAGAAGTAACAGAGCACCCTCCACTTACTCAGTGACTCCTCGCTGTGTATGTGTTAGTTTAGTGATGGTGTGAGGGCTCATGTCTCCTGTCTGGTGTGTTACTGAGATCAGCTTTTATAGGTCAACACTCTCTAGGAGGAACACACAAACACAAATATCACACATGTCTACACAAGCACATCGCTCCACAAACACTTCACGCACTTAACCCTCCTGTCCTGCTGCTTCTTTCTCTCACTGCCTTGACACCCATCTATGTTTCTCCCTGCTTTTCCTTTTAGTTTCACACTATGCCTTTAAACTTCAAACATCCATAACATGAAGGGAAGAAAGCCACAAAGGTTTTCTGTTTGTTTTAACTTCATACTCATCCTGCTTTGGTTTGCTGTCATTTTAAAACACACATAAAACTCTTGTGAGGATGATACTAGTCTATTTTTTTATTCTTATGGTATAAAAGTGTCCCGATTTTGGGGGAAAAGCTGTTTCTTTTCTTCATTTCTGACATTTTTACTCTAGATACACACACCACCACAAACACAAGCTAAACAAACATGTTGAGGTTTTGTTGACACATACCGCTAAACATTCGTAAATGGCAGAGCTTAGTTAACTAGCATACTTTTTGTTGTTGCTTTTTCTATTTTAACACTAAATGTTCACATAACCTCTACGTGTGACTGTGACCAAACGGTGACCTGCTTTTTATCAAGTTGTTATATACGCTCATCTGCCACAGTCTGCAGACATTATAAACCACACAACTTGGTGAAAAAAGACTGTATGTTTTACTGAATAATTTAAAAACTAACCCCTCCCTGTTGTCCTTGAGTTAGTTTAACATCTGTGTAAAAACGGAGTAAACATTAACAAAAGGAATACAAATACAAGCATTTGAGTAAGATTGATTGTGTGTGTTGCTACAGACAGGCAGACACCAAATATGACAATCCTGACAAAACTAATATCACAATCTGTAGGTTAGATTAATGGACTATGGACTCAGTTTTAGATTAATTAGGGAACTGCAGCATTCTGTTTTGTTCTCACCTGCAACAATGAGATTTTTGTGACATTAAGTTTCTTCTGAAGAATTATGGCTGTCTAGACTCATTGCTAGGAGGACATTTAGCCTGTTAAATCCTAGGAGGCGTGGCTCGCCTTAACAGACTTACCCTATATTAGCTTCTTTGGATAACATTAGTACAAAATTTAACACATTGACAGTAAAATGGCTGTATGCTTGCTTAAAGGACTTACATGAGCTGGTTAGCTCAGGCTATGCTATGCTTGATTTCAGTGGAAACACTAACAAACCTGGATTCCACAGTAGACTGTAGGTAGGTCTGCTATGCAAAACTGTGCAGCAATAAAGATGGAATGGTTAAAATCAAGAACCATTACCTTAACACTATAGTATTGCTACATTATTGGGAAATGAAAAAACTTTCAAATTGGAAGTTACAGTCAGGTCAACCCTCTAGCTAGTGAGTTAGCCACTACTACAAATTGTATAGGCCACCATTTGTTCTGGACAAAGAATGACTCCAGGCTCTGTATTGTAGGATTCCTCTGGAGATATTTTTCAAACCAGTTGATGTTGAGCTGTTTTTATAAACCTCAGTTTCTTTTGACTGTGCTCTTTTTTGTGGCATAATATACAATTACAATCCACTGTGCCCTGTAACAACTCTTTCTTTCCCATTCTCTTTCAGACCCTCCCTCTGTATCTATAGAGGGTTACGACAACAACTGGTACATCGGCCGTTCAGATGCCATGCTCCTCTGTGTGGCCAACTCCAACCCTGCTCCCACCACCATCACCTGGACCACGTAAGAATCACAGCTTGCTCAGCTGTGCAGTCCATTCCTTTCCTTTCACCTACACCTGAGAGTGACAAGAGTTTTTAATTATGACCATAGTCACAAAAGAAGTGTGCATCACAGTTATTCCTCTTTAATCATAATTTCTGATGAACACAAATGCTCTTAACATCTCATCCTGATGGACAGATGGCATGCTGTGTTGTGTGTGGTTTTTCTTGATGAATATTAATCACGGAGACAGAACGGCTGCTCACATGTCTGTGATTTCTCTCACATTAATTCTGTCTTTGAATATCGCAGTCACAAACAGCCTCTTCTTTTCTTGGTTTTCATCTCTATCTTTTCCTATCTATTGCTTCTTTTCTCATTTTTCTGTCCCTCATCGATTTGTCTTTTTGATTTTTTTTTTCTCTAACGCAACAAATGATGTTCTCCTCACTGCATTTTCTTATTTTTAACTCTCTCTCCCCTTTTTTCTCTCATTTGTTTTCATATGGCCTCCCTGTTTATATTTTGTGATTATTGTTGTATCCCTTCTTTCTCTTGTCCTTTTGAATGTCACTTCATTATCTCACATCTCTTTTTGCTCCCTCCTTCTTCCTATCTATCCAGTGCATCTGGGTCTTTGCCAGAGACGGTGGTGGTGGAGGGCAACAAGCTGACTGTGAGAAAGGTGAACGACGCTGTCAACACCACCTTCACCTGTGAGGTCAAGAACAAGCACGGGGCCAGCAGGCACCAGATTACCACCAGCGTCATTGGTGAGTCCATTGAACCTACGACAGAGATGCATTTAGTATATGATGAACACATTCAGGTGAAACCCCACAACATCCCGTCAAGCTTAATGGCAACTCCAAACATCATGACATCACTACCTGTATATACATGTACATAAACACACACACACACAGACAGACATGCTATCTGACTCTGTACATCATCTCATGCACAGGTGGAGGTGCATGTTTGCAGTCTGTTGTGACACATGCATGCACACACTCAGACATTTGCATGCACATATAATACGCATTCCTCCTCACATACACTTTGCAGATAGACTTGCACACATGCATGCACAATAATATAAATCTCTGTGTCGCACACACACACACACACACAAATGCTGGGATCCGGTCTGATATAAGAGCTGCGGGGATGTTGGTCTCTCTCAGTCTTCACATTGAATTCCTTTTTTCATGTATTCCTCCTTGCTGGTTGGCTTTCAGCAAGGTTTGGTAGAGGCTTTTGATTGACCCTTTCCCCACAGCAGGGCCAAATTGCAGAACAAGGGCCAGATCAAAATGTTTGTTTATAACTTCAGATCGAAACAACCCTCTTAAAACTGGACTCTATACATCAACATTGTGACTGTAGCTCCTCTGGACGTAAATTAAATGTGAGCTGTGGTTTGAGTCTGTGACTAGGCCCATGAATGTTTTGAGTAATTTGGCCCTGTGGTGGAGGTGATGGCGGTCAGATTGTTGGAGGGTTTCTGAACGCCCCTAAAGGGTTCAAGTTGGTGTGAGCCAGTTTGTCCAGGTTTGTTTTTCTTTTCTTTCATTTTTACTCTTTCTTTTGCACCCACTGTTTTCTGATGTTAACTAACACTTTCTAAGCATAATTGCTCTTCCTCTCTTCTTTTACATTTTCTTTTACCTTCAAATTTCCCCCATGTCTGATAAGAGGATGACAACTGTGTCTGCATGCACTTTTCATCTTTGTACTCGGGTTTGACTTCTGACGTTTGCTAGTCCGGTTATTCAGCTGTTGCCACGGTGTTCAGGCGTTTTTTTTATCTTTGCCGCTGTCCTCTGTGACGCACACATTCACTCATGATCTAACGCTCACACATACTCTCACACACACACAAACCCTGGAACATGTACGCATGCTGAAATCCCTCACTGCACATCAGAAGACTGACCTTGAAACCTGTTAGCAATTTTTTTCCCTCTATCACCGCGTGTGTGTTACCAAAGTTTTGCAATCTACACCTCCTGCTTGACTGGTCAAAATGCTTTTCTCCTTTCTTCTACGGTTCTTTTTTGAGAATTAGTTTGAAGAATCACCATGTTGAGCTTTACAACAAAACCAACAAGACAGACAAAAAAGATTTTCTTTTGCCAAAAAATAGAGAGAAGGCTACTTTTAGAAAATCTGTGGGAAATCTGAGCTGGAGATTTGAATTGTCTCCTCTGAGAACAAAGTTGCTTTGTAACCAGGCGGTGTGTTGGGAGAGATGTGTGGGAGGTTCAGAAGTGGCTAAGCTGCTACTGTTCTTGCTGGAAGTGTAGCATTGCGACTGACACAAAGTATCAGGGAAGGAACTCTTCCCTCTTCTAGTACACACATTCATGAGCTTAAAACACTGAAATCCTTTACAGACACATGTAAAATCTCTAAAAAGTCCACACACCTACTTTGAGTACAATACGGACTCAAGCACTCACAAATACACAAATGCTATATCTTTCCAAGTACCAGCTATCATGCCAGACTTTGTGATTCATCCTCTTCTATTTTAATGTGTCCTTGGTGTTTCACAGTTTGCTTGTGTTCCACCACAATAAAACAAGTAAATGGGTATAAAGTAACACTGTGGATTAATCTCTCAGTTTAACATGCTTATGTATGGAAGGTGAGTGCCAGGAATCAAAATGAAGTTGGCGAGGTGTGGGCTGACAGAGTGCTTTGCTGAATGAACAAACAAATGTGTGTTTGGGGGATTTTACCTGCTATTCTTTTACTGCCTTTTTAAAATGACTCCACAAAATGAATAATTGTGTTGCTCAAGGACACTTTGATACACCTTAGCAGATATGGATGATTTTGACTATTGTGAGATTCAAAGCTGTGTCCTGCATTTGTACTTAAGTCTCTTCATCCACATTGTCACATTTGCTATTATAGAAATCCTCTGTGGTATTTTTTAAAATGCAAACTCCTACCTTTGGGTGACAAGGTATTTGATTATACAACTTTTCACTGAAGTTTAATCCAAGTCAGTGTCATTCTTTATGACTCTTTGGTTATTGTAATCCTGAATAGATGAAATGCAAAATAGTCCTTAAGGTCATCAAAACCTAGTAAGAAAGTTAAAATGATTTTTAGGTTCACTTTTGCAAAATCAGATAACTTAATTTGAAGAAAATTTAAGGTGTATATATAATACTGGTGTTGGTATTGGTGTTAATTTAATTTTGAATGATCCATGACCTACTGTAACCTCAATCTCTGAACCATCTACATTTAATTAGGTGTTTAATCCACCTAGGAAGATGCAAGCTGTCTTGAATCAACAGTAACTGTTGCATGTGTATCTTACCCTAAAAGTAAACAAATATTACTTAAAAATACTTAGTCACTGCACCATAGACTCAGTTCTTGTCCTGCCGAGGCGTTTTTGCCTCATTAATACGTATTAGCATTGCCAAATTGCATTAAATAAACTCCAAATTGTGGGGAAAGCAAATGAATCATGACCTATAATGAGAGCGTCTCTGAAAATGATTTAGGCCACCAACTCCCTCCCCCAGGGAAGTCGTCAGAACCACAGCCCATGACTGT
The DNA here is from genome assembly GCA_900302695.1 of Helostoma temminkii. Taxonomy (NCBI): domain Eukaryota; kingdom Metazoa; phylum Chordata; class Actinopteri; order Anabantiformes; family Helostomatidae; genus Helostoma; species Helostoma temminkii. The sequence continues at coordinate 10,804 of OMLM01007936.1, forward strand.
TTAGACTCCTTTTCTTAGCATTGGCCCAATTCTAAAAGCAGCTTCCCAGGAAAAATTCCCAACACTCCAGATGGCCAGTCTGCCACTTGTAGTGAATTACTACAGAACTGAATAATTTGATTCACCTTTGTGAAAACTGTCACACACATGGTTTAATGACTCACAGTATACAGTAGATTATTTAAAGCACAGCAGTAGTTAGACCAGTGAGCACACAGAATGGATTAATCATAAAGATTTTGGCTTCCTCTCCATATCAGCCTTGATAACGTTATGGTGGAGTGCTGGTTTGCACAAACAGCAATAAGGGCGCATGTGTTGCATCTTTTGATCTGGTCTGGAATAAATAGAAATCATTCACTGATGTAATAGCCATGTTATGATGACCATTCAACAGTATTAGTGCTAACAAAGAACTTGAGCCTTGCATTTGATATCGCTGGTTTTCGATAAAAGGACTCCTGGTGTTTCAACAGTGGGAGACTCCTGTCAATCAGTCCTGGAAGCTGAACACAGCAATACATTTTTTAAATAGTACTTTCTCTTTAGTCACCAATATTATGCATGTGAAGGCCATTATCTGTTGGCCCTTCTACTGAGCAGTTTAGCAATCTCAGGCCAGTTCATTTCTGCTGTGAGACTGCAGTTAAAATGCATATAATCATGACTAAAGCTGCTTCAGCTCAGTATGTGCTATACTGAGAAGTGGAGATAAGTTTCTTGTAACTGTACGTTGATTAGACCTTTTGAAGTACAACTAGCCTGAAAATCATCATAGATACAAAAATTGCTTTCACTCGTTTCTTTAAAAATACCACGTTATTGTATCAGAATGATCCTGCCTGTGTTCATTTGAACTCACACTTTCATAAAGAAAAACACAACTCAAGTAAACAATTTGCCAGTAACTCTAGTGATAGAACCCAGTCCAAGCTCCACAGCATGACATCTAAACTGTCAAGCATGGAAAGCCCCAGCTCTCAATAATGCAACAGTTAATACCCCAGTACTTTTTGTACATGGGCCCAACGCACCCTGCTAATTTCCCTGCTGAGAACTGTTAACTGCTCCTCTATGTTCTGTTAAATGGTAGATGAAAGCACTTTGCTGTCTGGCTTTTCTGCTGCTGTCAAGCTGCCGTCACGTGGCATGATTCTCTCCTCAGCATCAACTTGGGTCATGACTTAGACATAGAGGAGGAGCTGGCGGAAGAGGTGTGAGGTTGCATCGGGGGAACAATGTGAAGTAAAGAGTGGTGAGGCATCAGGAAGAAGTGGGTAGGGAGGATGAGGAGAAGGGGACTGAAGAAGAGTTAAAGGAATAGCTTTGGCACTTTAAGGCCTTTTGAGAGACCTAATAAACACACATACCTAAACACACACTGTCTGTTTTCTCTACTGTAAGACAGCTAGGGATTTATTTCTTTAGTGTTTTGCTGACGACACTGAAACATTTGTGGTGCCCCCTTCAGCCACTAGACAGACACACACTTCGCATACACCACAGCTCCATCCTGAACTCCCATCCGATAACATTCACAAGATGCCAGCTATGCATGGCTTACTTAGTTGCCATGGCGCCAGCTGGATCTGCCGAGCACACCCTGCACAGAGCGAGCAGGAGAGGATGTTGGCAGAAAAAAAAGATTGGAGTGGAGGATGGGAGGGAGGGGATATGAGGTGAGGTGGGCAGAAAAAGAAAGACAGAGAGATTGCAAAAGGGCTGAAAACCAAGATAAAGGCGACGGCTGGGAATGGAGAGAGGGTGAAAAGGCAGAGAGTGATGGAGAGGCACAAACAGAGGTAACAGCAGGAGTAGAGCGACATGAAAGTCCTCCAAAAAATCTGATGACTTTCTGGTCCTGTTTAAAAGAGCAGGCTGGCAGGAGTCTGTGACCTCCTCTGTCCTCCCCTCCACCATCACTCCATCCTCCCCCCCAAATACATCCAGTGCTTTCATGGGGAGTCCAGCTGGCACTGGGCTGGGGGCTGTTGTTTCTGCAAATACACATATATACCCTTTTGACACACTCATACACACTGTCACATTTGAGGAGACCAGTGGAGAAACATTTCCTGGATTGCCTGCGGCACATGAGATAGCTGTCCACTGGAAAGGAACATACACATTTTGCACACACATGCGCACACAGACAAATTGGACCATGCAGCTTTGTGCATAAAATAATCAGATGATCTAGCTATGGGGGAAACGCTGGCACTGACTTTCGCAGACACGGACCCCAGGCTAACCTCCACGCAGGATTAATGAAACACACGCAGATACGCACAGATAAGAGGTTGAGGACCGGTGGAATAGTAACGCGATAAGAAAACTTGTTACTCAATACATGACTGATAAAAGATTTTACTATAAAACTAATTATTATTTTCAACAGTCAATTATCTACTTTTTCATAAAATGAGGAGGCTCTGAAAACTGTTCAAGATGCCTCCTCTTTACTTTTGTTTTGACTGAACAACAACCCAAGAGTTTGTTAGGACTATGTCAGAATCTGAGTCATTTATCATAATTGTCAATATTTGGTTGATTGATTAATCCACGAATTGTTTCAGCTACACACAGTTGTGAAATGTTGGAAACAAATACTGGAATATCACTATTTCAGCCACTGTGCAAGCAGATAATAATGCTCAGTGAAGTGGACTTAATAAAAAAAATGATTATGTTCGAGGTGCTGATGTATAAAAGAAAGGATTGCAATCACCAAAAATGCTGCAAAGCCTCTGTGTCTGGCATATACTTGATGATGTTTGTCTCCCTGTTGCTGCTATTTTTATACATCAAGATGCCTCATCATGTATAATTACATATGTAAATTATAGCACATAACTTGCATTACATGCTTAATAGAAGTGTCATTGTCTCTATTATACTGTACTAGGCTGCGTCTAGACCATAATCACTAATAGTGATAAGAATATAGTGAACTAATTTGCTGATTTAAATGATCTGTAACAAGTTAATTGATACATTAACCAGCCCAGTTTACTCTGCAAATACTGTACACACATTATATGTAAAGTTGTTGCTTGCTGTCTTGTCACACAAACGCATAATTACACTAATGTGCAGATTGAACCCTGTAGCTAACATGTCACAGCAGCTCTTCAGGGCCTCTTCTATATATGATGTGTTTCTACAGTAACAGACAGGAAATGGTCGCCTGTTTAGACTACCACTCAGGTCCAATTTAATCTTCACATCTTGATGGAGCTGATTTGGTTATCTCTAGTTTGGAGCCCCAGGCCACAAAACTGTAGCATCCGATGGAGCAAATTGCAGGAAAAAAGAACAACGTCCCCTCCATCTTGTCGATGTGGGAGGTGGGGGTGTTAAGTTTGTCTCTGGTTTGTGCGTGGATCAGTTTGATGGGGTTTTAACTCCAAACATAAAAGCCAGCAGATGTCTAAACCACACAATATTATATTTAAATTAGCTATTATTGAATGATAGCAAATATATAAGAAGATTGTTTGCTTTATTTCATATGTAGAGGGACTTCCTCCTAGGATTTCCTTGCGGTGTGTATATTTAATCAATTTGGAAGCTGCACTCTTAATTTGTTCTTAATTTACTATTATTACTACCTGTGCTCAACACATGCAGCTGTGATTTATCATAATATTTTGTTTGTTGAATTTCAGTAAACAAAGAGCACAGTCAGAGCTGAACTGCGACACGACATGTTGTCAATGTGTGGTTATTAGCAAACTAACTGGCTGATGTTATGGTCTTGGCCGGGACGTCAGTGATAATTTCAAACTTAAATCCACACCCACAACCATTTTATTAGGAAAAAAAAGACTCCCATATTTTCTGGGATGATCTACAACTTTTGATTTATAAACTTCTATATTTGCACAGCAATGAGACCCACCCTAAGATGAAATATTTATATAAGTGGCAGTGACATTTCAGTTGTTTTGTTTCCACAGTTGTGGTTGAATAGGATATTCTGACATCAACACAGAGGGAGAAAAGTGTCAAAAATGCAAATTACTTAAAATAAGTCAATGAAATCGATCAGGATACAACTTGTGTGTAAGAGCAAAGCGACAATACTAAAACAAATTATTCCATTTTGACACAAAAGTTTTTATTTTAGATGATGGAATAGGTTGAGCACAGTATTATTGGCTGTGACATTTATCTTTACTCATACACTGAGGTAAAGATATTTTTAATGGAATTATAATTATCTACTTTTAATAATAACAATTTCTTTGGTGCGGAAATCCTGTTTAATTTCATTGTGATTTTGAGTCTACATAATTACTGATCCCCTATCAGTTCTGTTACACTGACAGCTTGAATGAATCCGAATCTTGGCATAAACACTGGGAATGATTTCATCTAGATGAGTTTCATTTCCACAGTGAGATGACTTCTGAGTGAAACTTATCCCCTCCAAAATGAGAACCAATACGGGGAGAGTTGGTTCACGCGGGG
>OMLM01007936.1:15296-29999 GCA_900302695.1 Helostoma temminkii
GATTAAAAAAAAAAAAAAAAAGATTTTGTAATGACAATCAGAAACAAAACTGAAGAAATCTGATAGAAACTTCCAGAAATCACAGAAAGAGATTTGCTGTTGCCCCCTCAGTGTCACCACTGGGGCCGCAGCCACACAGGGGTAATGTCTGTCAGTGAGATAAGAGCTGAGGAGAGAGACTACAGGCTACGGCTTATCACACACACAGACCTGGAGGGAATACACAAACACACACATGCACATGGGGTGGGGGCGTGTGAATCCTTCCACATAGAGAGATTTGAGATGGGGGAGGCTTATATCTTACCTCAGTATCATAGGGTGCCTGCTAGTGGCAACTTCAGTCTATTTTTTCTATCTGTCACACAGCAGGATGACCTTCCAGTCAACAGATTACTGCCACCTGTGCAGGGCTCATAGAGAAAGAAAGAACTGTATGTATGTAACATTTCCATGGGCACGTATTTATGATCAGAGCTCATACACTGTGTCGGGAAGAGGATGACCCGTGGCATTGGACAAAATGCTCACAGTGGTGTTTGTATTAAGAGCAGTAGTGGAAAATAATCCTCTAATCTTCAGTTGTGTGTTTTTAGCGGTTCATGATGAGCGCATAAAGAAGCCCCTGACCCTCACTGCTCACATGTTCTTCCAGTTTTATGGGTAAAATATCCGCAAACTTTAACAGGCGTTTCACTTGCAGCATCACAAAATGTTGCATTCATGGGTAATAAAAACAATAAGTTCATGACTTGTGTCTGTGGGTTTTTTAGAAGTCAGTCTGGGAAATTACAAACTCTGAGACAAGAGAGAAAATTGTCAGCAAATAGATAAATGACAACACTTGTGGTGTTTTTTGCATTTATCAAATAACACAACAGCTAATGGACCTCCCATGCAACACAAACGCTGCTTTGGATCAGCGGAGAGTTGTTGATTTTGCGAACTGTACTGCAAGCTAGCAATTCAAGTTTAGTGATACCTGTTCTTTAGCAGCATGCTATTTGTAGTTATTGTTTATTTGTACCTATTCAAAATGCAAAGGAGAAAAGGCAGCATTTCATTAAGCAGCATTCATCACTAACACAACATTAGATAAGAGATTCTACCAGCTGTACCTGTATCCTATTGACAGACCACACAGTTGGCTACATACTGTGTTTGCCATTTAACATTAACATTTAACATTACAGTGCATGGTCCACAGTATTGTTGTATTGTTCAAATATCTTGTCCTTCAACATGCACTGCAAGACTCCAGCAGGGGAAGAATAGTAGATGAGTGCTTGTGGCAGCAGGGTTTCCTGGTGGGGAGTGAGAAGGTTAGATAAATGAAAGGTCAGCAGTTCAGTCTGAACATCAGCTTGAGCGAATGTGACTGTACGAGCAGCTATGTGGCCTGTGTGAGACACTGCATCTCTACTCCCACAGTATGTCTGTAGTCAGTAGTGAAACGCTAGAATGTCAAATGTTAGCTCAGTTTTTCCTAGAAGAATGACTGCTGACTTTGGTCATAAATGCTTAAGATATGTGCAGTTTGGCAAAGGCAGTGCAGCAATGTGCTGGTTGATGCCACCAATACAGTTTTAATACATCATGATCTTTCATTTTGATCAGTGCGATCAAACAACCAACAATCCAATGTCATTGCAAATACCATTGTATATACTATTCTTAACATTTGTTTTGCAAGTCTGTCTATTTTAATTTTAAATTAAAATTTTAAATGACGAGTCCTAAAAACGTTTTTGTGCGCAACTTTTTCACAATCCATCAACAATAAAATGAACCCAGACATTTTTTTTCCCACCATCCAATCTCAAGCTGCAACCTTCACTTCTATCACTATGGCATTATTCAACATTTTAATGGTTGGTTAAGGTTACAGGAACACTATTCTGTCTGCCCTTGAATTGAATTGAATTAATACAGACAAATTTAACATCCACTTCAAGCACAATGTGTTTATATCTATTGAAAGAAAACCATGATCTTTCTCTAACCTTAACCAAAGTTTTCCTGCCTAATACTCTGCAGTTTGGAAGTCCTGCACATACTAACCCAACCATCCACCTAACCACCTACTTGTGACTCGCTTTGTATTAGTATTGCAATAAAAAAACAGTTTAGTTTTCTATTGTTTTAGGAGATGAGGTTTTTCTAATTCTATGTCTAAATTAAGGTCTGCTATAGTTTGTATCATCAATTTGGACCAGGTACCTGGTAATTTAGCAAAATAGCAGCCAAGAAAAACAGACTCTTGAAGAAACCTCTCCTGTCATTTAGATTTAGAATAAAAGATGACTGTTGCTAATGAGGCACTAAGTTTTTAATGTGAAGATTGCACAGAATTGACTGTAACACAGAAAGGATGGATATTCTTATATTATGTCATGGTCATAATCGACTGAACAGAGCAGCTGAATAAAATATTCATATTTGCTTTTATATAATTGATAATCAATAGATCGGATCCTATAAGTCTTACTCTTGTTCAGTACTTTTGTACTGCTGCCTGCATTATTTATCTAATACTGTAATTAGGGCAAATCTAATTGAACTCAAGGGAAGTAGTTGAATTCTTTCTCTGTTCTGTATGCTATGTATACATAAATGATATATAATTAGGATTAGGCCTAATATTAGCTTGAAATACAAAAATACTTCCATAATTACAGAGTAATAGCTGTAAATTAGCAGAAGTGGATGTGTGGTACAGGAACAAATTAGCAGAATTAACAGAGGGGATTAGGCCTTTGATTAAATGAAAATGAACAAAAATGGGGTTCAAGAGGTGAAAACAGAGGAATGTTGGTGGGTTCACAAAATAAAGTCTGGTTATTTCTGTCAAAGTCTCATTGCTAGATTATTTTCTGGGAAACAGGCCAAAAGTTGGTGTTACATTCTCAGCTGGTGGCAGTCGCTTTTTGTCCTTCAAGACAGTCGCTGCACCAGAAACAAAGAACTGAACTGAAATGCAGCCAGACATCAAGAACAGGGGGATTGTTTTAGAAGCAGAAAAGAAACAACACCTCTTCTCTTGATACATTTATAGGTGCTGTTCATGTTTTCCTCATCAAGGATTATTTTTCACACTTACAGGTGAGCCATGAAAAACACAGTCAAACCCACCACCAGCTGTGTTCAAGTAAAAGGAGAAATCAGATAAATGCAAAAATGTCCATCTTAGGAAAAGATGAATCCAATATCTTTTATTATATTGAGACACAAAAATATTAAAAGATCTTTCTCATGTCAGCTAAATAAGAGAAATCTGCATCATCTCGGCATCTGAGTTTTATTCAACATTTTGTTTAATTAAATTGACTTTGGTGGATCCAACTGGGAATTGATGACCAGTTTTGAAGCTCAAAGCGAGCTATTGATAAGATTCTTTTTTGCTACGACAGTATTTCAGCCTGAGCTCTGAAATGACCACTGGAAGTCTTTGTTTGTTAAAACACATGTAGAACAGCAGTGCTATCAATCAATTCTCTGAAAGTCTGGAAAAAAGCTTCAAAATGTCTCCCTTGCTCTCATGTCTTACCTCAGTGTTATTATACACACTCACTGAAAGTGCTTTGTGGTATATTCCCATGAACCAAACCTGGCATTTCTGTACTTTGAAATGTATCCATCATGTTGAAACAGGATGCATTATTGATACATAGCCAGCGGAGTCAGAATAGGAGCAGTGGGGCTGCGGATCGCATGGTATATAGTCTAAATATTTTAAACTGAGGTACTTGTTTCTCTGCGTTCCTTGCCTAAATATTTTACGTTGGGGGCCTGTGTGGGTTGATGCAGTCAAGATTTTAAGACTTTCTCTTTTACTGCTCCAGTCAGAAGTGAAAGGTGAATTCACTGATAGGGCTGAGCCAAGCCAAGGCACTGCTGGTTTCAATCAGCAACAGGCAGCATGTGTGTGACCCATGAATGCACAAACGAGCACACACTTACACGTGAACTCATCATGTACTGTATCCAGAGCCCCTGGGCTTCTTTCCAGTTTTTTGCTTCTCTCTTTGCAGTATTAGTGGTTTTCTGAAATCATCAACTAAGACCAAACTTCTTCAGATGTCTGGCTTCAGGCAGAATTACATGTAATAGTTCACTACACACATACATAAAGATTGAATCCTGCACATTATACTGTCTACATAAAATGTAGTCTGTCCACTCTGTTCATACATCTATGGTTTTCTTTTGTGGTGTAGATGTGCAAACACACACTGTACATTTCGTATTTGCTTGTGCACAGCGATTTATTCTGCTATATACACATTTGGCATTGGACTCATGCACAAGCTCATTCTTCACTGGACTCAGAGGGTCAGGTGTTAGTTGCGTTACCTGCAGCCGAGGCCTGGCAAGAGAGCAGCCTATGATTACCTCTGCGCTTCTGCTGCTGCTTTCCATTTCAGTGTTAAAAACCCTGGGCCAGAGCTCAGCTGCTTTTTTTTTTTTTGCTTTTTTCCCTTTTTTCATCCAGTTCATTCCTGCGTACAGGTGGAGAATACACACTAGTACTTGCATATGCAGATGCAAACACACTCTTGAACTCAACAAAGTCACGTGCATGCACATACACAAATACACAGAAAGCATCCAATTTGTGTTTAACTTAGTCACATTTCTCATTTCGCTGCAAGCTATTCCCTTTTGGTCTAACACATCCAAAAATGTCAATAACCTGCCCATCTTGCTCTGTTGTTTTATGCACATATGTGTTTATGAGTGCATGGATGTGTCTAATAATTGGTCAGACACAGCACTCTCTAATCCTGCAGACCACTGCTATGTCTTTTAATTAGCCAACAGTGCTTGTTCAAGGCCATTCGGGGTCAGACTGCTATCACAATCTGCAGCTAATCCACTACGGACTGATCAATGCAGAGGGAGAGGACTGAAGGGGAGGAGGATAGAAGCAGGAAGAGAAGGAGGTACATACAGTAGGTAACATGTTTGAGAGAGACAGAGAAATGGTTAAAGATGGATAATGGATAAAGACCTTAAGGCTCACTAAGTGAAGGAGACAGCAGGTAGAGATAAAGGCAAGATTGACATGAGAGAGTGGAGGGCAGCCAAGTTCTGGTGTTGTGCTCATTGACAGCAGTGTCTGCAGGATAGAAAAACAGGTGTCCAGTAAGATCTTTGTTGGTGGGACTAGGAATTTTGACTTTATCTTTCTGCAGAGCTTTCTCACAAGTGAAACCAGATATGAACAATGAGCGAACAGCCCGTTACTGTACAAAATCAGGAATCTATTGTCAGTGTAAATAGATTGGCAGTCAGCAGTATTACATCTGCAGCCAGTCTGGCAACAGTTTAACACGTCTGTAGTTTTTTTCACCAAGAGGAAAATATTGCTTCACTTATGTGCAGCATTTCAAATTGCAGAAGGGCCAGCTGATGTCCAATAAATCAAAGGATGTAGTGATTTAAAAATTCCCTCTTCCCTGTTCACATTGCTGGTCTCATCACTCTGTAACAGCTGTGCCAATCACAGTGACACAAAACATCAACAGCTCAACAATTGAAATGAGGCTTTTTCAGGTGATTATATTATTGTCGTGGTGGTGCAGAACAGTATGAACACATATAGATATTATTTAACTTGTTCAATTATAATAAAAATAAATTATTGAAATTGGTGATGAACCCATTTATGACTGCATCATAAATGGTTACAACATAGCGTGAAATGGGATACAGCAGTATTTTCACTGTAATGGCAAGAATAAAACATGAAATGCTGTGTTTGGTAAAAAGGAAGTTTGAAAGAAGGCACTGGTAAACAAGGCTGAGAATCGAATGCAGATTAATAATCAACAAGGTTGATTGTATAGCACTGTATGTGGTAATTTGTGCATAATTTAATACAGAAACATAGTAGACAGCTCTGTGCCATGACATGGCTCTTCTCAAATCAGAGGGGACAGATTTATAAGCTATCAAACTATCTGTGTGCCTTTGAACGGCGCGCAGATAGGAAGGGGAATAAATAAGCTGAAGGAGAACCTTTTCATACAGTATACCTGAGGACATCAGATACAGTAAGGATCACTCATAAAAATGTTTTATAGATGTTAAATACTTTACATACAATGTGCTTTTATATTCTTTTTAAGAATTATTCTGCCTGCATTTTCTCTATGTAGTTTCCAGATAAAATCCTCATTGGCAGCAGAATGACATTGCACTAGGATCAGATGTGTAAACTATCCCTTGTGGTGCAAACCTGCAGAGGTGTATAAAGTACACAAACTCAATACTTAATTAAAAGTGCAACTATTTGTCTAGAAAAATACTCCAATACATATAGAAGTACCCTGTAATTGTTTGTCTGCAATCTATGTTTGACTTGAAGAACAAAAGTAAATTCTCACAGATGAGAATTATGGCAGAAATGTGTTGTTACCTACAGACTGTGGAACAAGGTGGTCGGTAAAGGTGGGGCTGATTTTAACCACCTTATATAGCAGGGTATTAATCCATATTTAAACAAGGCATAGTTTATAAAGTTTCTATAAGAACCTAAAACTGCAAAACTTAGCTAGTAATTAATGCTTAGAAATACTGCAGTACAGTGCAAGTACCTCAAAACATTACTTAAGTAAAGGACAAAATGTATTTAGTTACTTACCGCCCACACAAACTCATAAGACACTGTCTTATCACACGTTGCGTTTTTATTTGAATGAACCTCCCACCGAAATTCAGCAGAGACAAATACACCTGATTTCGATCTTAACTGATAATGATGTTACTTGTTCATGTACTAAAACCTCTATGCACAGGACATTTTCATGTATTCAACATGCATGACATTTATCTGGTGTCACTGTGCAGAAACATCAACAGATTTCCTAACAAATTAGGCAGCCATGAGGAAAATCTGGTGTGGAGGGTGTTATTGCTGTCTTGATATTTGCTTTCAATTTTCACGCTCCTGATCATATTCTGAACAGGGCAGAAGAAGAGGAGAGGATAAAAGAGCAAAAGGAGCCTTGGCTTTAGAGAGCAGCCTTAATCCTGTCCACACTGGGTTTGCTGTTTTCCTCCCTTGCTGGATCCCCAACCTCCTTCCATGCCCTCTCCCCTACTCTCTTTTTTTATGTTTTGAAAGGATGGAAGTGATCCATCTAAAATGAGCTAAGGCACGCAAGCACATATTCATTTCTCTCCCTCTCTTTTTCTTTTCCTCTCGGTTTTCTACTCTCCTGGGCCCCTTTAACACCCCACTTCTGTCTCTCTTGCTCCCTCCGCATAGGTTTCACTCTCCTCTTTTCCATGGTCCAGATTTGCTTAGAAATGAGTCACTCAACCACAAACCACCCTATTTAGTTGGGAGGGAGCAGTGTAGAAGAGGAGGGGGAGATGGAGATGGATTGAGTGAGAGTGGGCATGAGCGAAGGAGGGAGAGAGGGAAGAGGGAGGCTGATGGCTGTTTTTCACTCAGCTGGTTTTGTTGATCAGTATCAACAGCCAAGGTCTGGATCCAATCAGCTCCCTGCATTCAGCCAAGAAGAATAAGACTAAAAATATATTTGACAGTGCACATCACTGGCTAGCACACACACACACACACACACACACACACACACACACATATACTCAGATTTACACACACAGACTTCCCAAACATCACACATGCCCAAACACACGAGCAGCAACACAAATCCAGTGAATAATGCAGCTCAGACAGGGTATAGAAGCAAGAGTACTTACGAAGGTTTTGGATTATGACACGGGTGTACTGGTGCTCATACGCGTGTGTCTCTGTGTGTATTTGTATATCAGCTAGAATCTGCACTGAATTAATGAAGCCACAGACATGTAGGTGTGAGACATCACACTAATTACAGCAGCAGTGCTGTAGCCTCGCCATCAATAATGTTCATTAAACTACTGAACCCACTCAAGTTGACGGGTCTGTGTACAAGTGTGTGTACAAGTGTGTGTGTGTGAAGGCAACTTTCCGTGAGTAAGCACCACAGTTTGATGATGGATCACCGCAGATTTGCATTAAATGCTTCTTTATGTGGACACGGCTGGCTGACGAAGGCTATTTTTTATCATCTCTGCTGTATCAAAGTTCCCAGCAAGAGCTGAAGATAAAAAATATAATGCATCATCCCACTCATAATGTGGCACCATTCAGATAATTTAGCCAACAAAGCAAATTGATTCATTCCAAATCACCCACAGATAAACACATCAACACTACGCAGTTCTTAAAACTCATGACATGTTTATGCTTTTTAAAATTTGGTTTGGCTGTGTAGGTGACAACAGCGCCTTTAAATTTTTAACCAAAATCCTTTTAAATAGGAATCTTGGTTTAAGAGCCATGTGGTGCAGCTTGTTAAGAGAACACAGGATGCTTCAACTATGGCACTTCACCCAAAATGTGAGGGTTCAAGTGCATTTATTATATATATACTGATGTTAATATCTGATGCTGAACTTGTCTCCGGAAAGCTGTGTGTTAACAAACTTCAGCCTGGACAAATGTTTCATCATATGCACTTTCAAGAAACTGAAACACTTCTTTTCCAGTAATTCTTTAACCCTGCAGCATCTAATGGTTCCCAAAACCATCCATTACTGTCATTACTGTCCAAGAGAGCTTGGACATCTTTTTGTTTACAAGCATTTTTCTCTTGTAATCAGGCAGTGAGAAAACTAATAAGCATGTAAAAGATTGTTACAAACTAAACTTGCGCTCAAGAAAACAAACAAAAAAAGTGCGATCACATCTTTAGTCAGAAATCTGAAATTAAACTTCCTCTCTTTGTATTACACTGTTTGTCTCTGTAATTACAGGCCACCCTGCTGGCCCGGTGGGTAGTAAGTGCTCATTTTGCAGTCAGCAATCTGGATTTGATTAAATCAGACTTACAAAATGCACGCATCACTTCACTGCAGTATTTTACCTATAATAAGATTTAAAGGCTAATTGTTGTGTGCCTCGCAGACAGTTACAGCAAGCATGACAGCCTTACAAGACATCCAGTGATCCGGAGGCTCTTGACCCTTCTTAAGGTCACAGTGCTCATCTTAGAGTAGAGACACATTTCTGAGCCGAACCTAATTATCCACTGCTTGAGAATGTCACACAGGCATGTATAATAATGCTGGAGATGTCGAAAATTATTAAAGGGTAACTATACCCTCAGATTCTGCTAGAAGCATATGTCTCCCAGCATATTTAAGACATGCATTAGAGAAGCAACAGTAGTGTGACATGCAGTTTGCTTTGCTAGTGAATGCTGAAGGACAGAAGGTCTTTCAGAACTTTGACAAGTATTACAAGTGTGTTTACATCAGTTGGAGAACCAAACACTGAAAGGTTTTCAAAACTTTTTAAAATATGCAACCACACAGAGGATATGTACATTTCAATTCAGACAAGAAAACTGAGCCAAGTCAAAAGGGTAGCAGGAAATACAGAAAACAGCTGCTTAAGGAATATTTACTTTCAATGTAGATACAGCTCCTGCTTTGAATATGAAAAAAATCTAACCTTGAATATGCTAAGACTTAAGAAGTTATTCAAATAAACTCAAGCATTTACTTTGTGGAGCATGATGAGTATCATTAAATATTAGGTTGGAGTATTTTTTCAAAAATAATTGCCACATTGCTCTACAGCTACGGCTTAATCTGTTGACGGTCTCAGTTTGTACACCGTTATGTACACTGCATACAGTTGTTATCAAGCTCTCAACTCATCCTACTGGCATCAGTGGTTATACATATATTCCAAATCAATACCCATTCCTGTTGCTTCCATTTTGTTGCCTTGCATTGTGTTTTTATGGCTGTATTTTACAACTGTACACTTAATTTGCGCACAGTAAATCTCACAGCTGGAGTTTATTCCTTCCGAGGCCTTACATTCCTGTAGTATTGAGTCAGAGTGGGTTTTTCTAAACCTCCGTGTGTGTGTGTTGGCGAATTTTTGTAAAAAAAAAACAGAGGCAACAACCAGCCTGCTTGTTCACTAATATACACATACTGCCATCAGCTTGTCAAACATGAGTTAAGGTATTTTGTATGCTCATACTCTCTTGTGTGCTTTGTGTGAGCACAGGCTTGCACACGTGTGCGCATAAAGGCTGTAATTTTTGTGCATGTACACTTGGCTGAGAGTGGTTATTAAGGTGAATGGCGCCAGGAATGGGGAAAATCATCTGCGGAGCGTGTTTTTGTGTGTGAGTGAGTCATTTACTGAGTGTTTGTATGAGCAACTGTGTGTGCAGCAGCTGGATGCTAAATGAGTGTAGTGCTCTAGGAGCATGAAGAAGGTGTGGAGGCACTTGGGAAACCTCATGAAGTTCATAACCCCTGCAGGAGGCCAACGGATAGGGAAGAACCTAATTGGACGTGTGTGTGTGTACACAGGAATGGATTGCATTGTGTTCAGGCATGTAACTCCCACATGGGCTTTTTGTAACTTTGAATGTGTGTTTTTTGCTGGAAAAAAACATATGCAGATGAGCTTTCAAGGTGGAAAAGGGTAATGAGGTTAGAAAAGATGAATCCACCCATTTATCTCCATCCATTTATCCATCATGTATCTTCCATTCCTTTATAATACCCGGCATCCACCGTCCTTCCCTTTCTCTTTTTATATCCTTCCTGTCTGTCTTTGCTCTTTTGTTTCCATCCCATCTGCTTGCTCTGTGTCAGAAGCAAGCAGAGAGTCTCGGAGGAGAGAGTACAGTGAGGCTCAATGGGCCAAGAAAAATGCCAAAAACAAGATGCTTAAAAAAGTCATTCTGACTTTTTTCCTCTTTCTCTGTCTGTCGCTCTCTTTTTTGTGTCTGTTTCCACAGTTTACAGGGTAGTTTTCTTTTCTTTCACTTTTTCTTTGATTATTTCCTCACTGATGAAAAGTAAGGAGGGAGAGCTGGAGATGAAAAGCAGTGGCTAGAATCCCTGATGAAGACACAGAATTGAAGATGATTTAGGCAGGAAATTTCCTCCCTTACTGCAGCATTGAGGCATCGCATGAGGAAACCATTGATATTGTCATGGAAACACTGGTGATTGGGTGGTGGGGGTGTTAGATTATGGTCATGGGGCAAATCAACTGCATGTGTGCCTGTGAATATCAAGGAAAATTGAATAGACGTGGCTTTTGTTGCATGTTGCAAGTTCGTGTCATCAAGGGTAATTAAGCAGAGTGTGTGTGTGTGTGTGTGATGTAGAACAGCTGTGGTTTGGTTAGTGATGTTACACAGATACACACTGAATGCTTTTAGTGTCTAGTGGCTAATAGTTGCTTTTGAGGTGTGTGTGTGTGTGTGTGTGGTGATGCTGCTTATCTGAGTCCGAGTGAATGGAGAGGAATTAAGGGCATTAATCATGTATACTGTGTGTTTGTGAGAGTGAGTATATAACTGTGTGAGTCTGTATGTAATGTGAGTGTGACTGATGATGTTTGGATGCATATTGTATGTGTGTGTTTGCAGGGGTTTCTTTGGGCATTGGTACAAAAGGAAGACATAGGGGAACCTGCATACTGATTGTTTTCCATTATAGTGCAATAATTAGTGCACAAACTGTGACATAAAAACTTAAAGCCCCATTAAATGCACCCTTGTTACTTCCTTAATGTGATACATTTCCCATTCGAACAGTAAAGTATCATTCAAAACTTTAAAACAATATTCAGAGCCCAGGTGTTGATTATTTTTTTTCCCTTGCTTGCAAAAAGAACTTGTGCTGTCATATTAATGCACAGTCACTCCATCGGTATAAATTTAAGTTATATGTTGTAGCCACAGTGTTGTTATCTACTCATGCACACAAGTAACAAATGTATCCCTGACGTCTTTAAACCATAATAGTTAAGAATAATAAGACTTAAAATTAGGCAATTCCAGAAAGACTGGTAGCAGGTTGAAGGCATGAACCTAACTCTCTGCGATATAAAAGAAAATACATTAAATCTTTCATTACTCAAACATAATGTCACCTAAAAATATTGGTATTACTCAAGTCCAATTTAACTTGTTGCAGTGAAGTAGACATGTACTTGCTGTCAGTATTCTGTGGGCTAAGGAAGCACCCCCCCCATATTTCCTAAAGAGCTAGATCAGGTATCTTATAATGTGCACAATCCATTCGGGTCAATCTATTCACTTTAATTCTATGTTAATGTCTAGGTGTATTCAGTGTAGTTCAGTTCTACTGCATGTCATTCATTGTGCCTTTGTTGTGGTCTACAAGGCGAGGCATACAGTTTATCAATTCAACAATCACATTGGATTGGTATCAGGAACCAGCCAATTAACAAAGTCCAGGTATTGGTATTGGAACTGAAAAACTTCAGATCAGTGCATCCCTACCGTAGGATGTGGTTACAGGTGCAACAAAGCTCCCATTTTATTGATGCTGGCTGTGAAACACACTTAAAATCTTTACCAGTGAAAGCAGTTAAACAATGCTTTTAAGAATTGTATGAAATTAGCCTTTAAAGGGAAATTCTACGAATTCATATGTGAGTCTGGGGAGTGTGTAACCAATCATGTTGGTCTATGTGGTCAAGTATTGTGGAAATTGCACCAGCTATTGATATAAGTGAGGATGCAAAGAATAGAGTTGTGCTGCATCAGTTTCGACCATCCTGAGACTATTATAGAATTGCAGTTCTAAATTGGTGGAGTCTTGGAGAATTGATTGGCAGTGCAAAATATTTTCAGTTTTTAGAATTAAAGATCTAAGATTTCTAATTAATATGGCGTCTTATAGAAATATGTTTTTTTTATATGTTTGTTTTTGGAGTAATGGAAATCTGTATCACACAATACATTTTTCAAATTTTGTGCCAGTACAGTCCTTTTTTAAATTTTGGGTCTACTTTGAAATTGCACAGAAATAAAGTGCTCAGTTTAAATTGTTCCTAAAGTTACAGTTATTATTACATGC
This sequence comes from Helostoma temminkii, assembly GCA_900302695.1. Taxonomy (NCBI): domain Eukaryota; kingdom Metazoa; phylum Chordata; class Actinopteri; order Anabantiformes; family Helostomatidae; genus Helostoma; species Helostoma temminkii. The sequence goes on from OMLM01007936.1 coordinate 28,239, forward strand.
CACTGTAACGTCCAAGTAATCTGATTTAGAAGAACACTACATGTTCCTAGAAAATCAGTCAATGTAGTTTTGTTATTCATGAATAAATGCTAATCTGATTCAGTCAGGTGCTGCGTTAGTGCTGCATAATAGAGAAAATGGTATGGTCTTTTTGTATGCGTGTCCTGCATTCTGACCTCTATCATCATGCTTTATGTCCACCTGTCTGCTCAAGATAAAAGCATGTGTTCATTTTTTCAAATCAAATTTAAGATGCAGTTCTTAAATATGCACCTTGCCAAAGTAAGGAGTAAAATATTTAGCTTCACCTTGCTGTCTGGATGAAGAGGCTTTCCTCAAATCCTCTTCTTACTGTACATCTGCGATTTCTTGTGTGTATTGCCTCTGGGTCCCATTAACCCACCGTGATATCATTTAGCCTCAGATTCACCTCCTCCACACCTACATCTGTTATGATTATGTACCCGTGCCTCCCAGACACATTGCTTATACATGGATAAATCAGGATTTAATTGTTTTTACTGTAGTATATTTATGACCAAGCAGGCTATTTTTTCCCAGAGACAAAAACCGGTCAGGCAAAATTGATATGGCCTGGTGGTTTTAATGTTGTGGACAGGACTTATCATGAACTCTGACTGGCCTGCCACTACCCAGCTCCATGCACAGCAGGCTGTGATACACTGTGTGTTCTGACACATTTTGAACATGGCTAGCATTACATTTTTTTCATGCTGGTCCTGTTGTATACTGTATACACGGGCTGATTGATGTGTACAATATACTGCATATAGATCTTATATAGATAGATCTTGTATATTAACTACAACGATGTTTATAGACCAATAATGTTTGTGGAAGGCAAAATAATCCAAAGGTCAGGGGCATGTGTGCGCAGGTGAGAAACAAACTCACTGTGAATGGCAACATTTTTTTTTGGTATTTTCTGTAAAAAATTCTTCATCTGCCTTTACTACTGGTCTACATTTGGCAAGACAGAGATGACACATCTTGCATTAATATTTGGAAGCCTGCACGCAGAAAGAAACTAGGTGTTGTTACAGTGATGGAGGAAGATGGTGATGCCAAGTGTAAAAATAAAGTGTCAGGGTACACACTATTTTCAGAAAGTTCTTCTCCACTGACCAGTCAGCAGACTAGTTACTGGTGGTACAGTATAACTACCAGCCACATGAAAAGGGCTAGTTAGAAACTTAGAACAACTTGTATAACAAGCGGAAGTAATGACACCGTGTTTCTGGACTTGTTGGAAGCAGTACTATATATTCTTTATTCTTTTTTTTTTTTTACAGGGTTTAGTGCATTTTTCACTTTAAGTGAAACTAGCAGCTGTGGCTCTGCCCACTGGTGTTGAACTTAAACATTTACATTCTCTGTGCCTCAGGAGCAGGTCTGGTTTGAGAAGAGTTTAGCCAATGCTCTGTGTTGAAGGTTGCTTATGCAGCAGGTCCTTTTAATTATTATTCATTATTTGTACTGAACCTAGAAGCATTCTTCCAGAGGATGCTTCAACTGAAAGTCCTGCTGACCTTTGTTTTACCGTTGCAATAACTTACATTCTGGGGAACTTGCTTGGCATTTTAACATTTATATTTTGTGTAGAAGTTTCTGGAATTTCTTGTTATGTCATTACAATGGTCAGTGAGCAACTTAATGTAAATCTACATCAAGTACTATTTTTGATCCTTAATGTGAGTCCACTCGCATATATACATACATATACAGACATATATGTATATA
>OMLM01007938.1:0-16698 GCA_900302695.1 Helostoma temminkii
CACCACCTCCGCCTCCCCCTCCTGGCCTACCTGGAGGTGGTCCACCTCCTCCTCCCCCTCCTCCAGGCAGTGGCCCGCCACCTCCTCCCCCTATGGGGGCCTTTGGTTTTGGTCAGAAGGTGGAAAAGGCCCCACGGAAGCCTGCTGTTGAGCCAGCCTGTCCCATGAAGCCTCTGTACTGGACCAGGATACAGATACAGGACAATAAGTACGTACAAAACGCTGTTTAATTTCAAAGTGTTAGACTGATTACTACTGAAATGTTAGTTTCGTACATTTGTGGAAACATTGCTGTCATTGCAAGACTGGGCAAGAAACACAACCACGACAGAGAAAACAGATGTGGAGAGTGAAATAATTTGAGTGAAATTATTTCCTATTACTGTCAGCCAACTTTGACCTGCATCATTTATAACTGTTCAAATATACCGTGTTTCTCTGCAGTGAGGGGTTAATTTTTATTTATTTATTTTACCGAAAATCTGGTTTGTTTGAAAACTGTTTTTGCCCCTGTTGGATCTGTTGGTGACATTTCAATGTTCCCTGATGTCAAATGATTTTGGTGAGTGCCATCATTGAATTGAATCATAGCCAATTCAAACAATGACCAAAATGGCCAAAGTCAGAGCCAAGTTGACATAAATTGGAATTGTTTAATAACAAATATAGTAATTTATCAGCTGTTAATAACCTGCTCAGTATGTATCCTAGAAAATGAGCATTAAAATCAATGTTGCTATGTTGAAGTTTAGAAAGCTAAAGTAACTAATAAAGTTCTATACTTCATGGACCGTGGTTTAGACCTGAGCAATGTCTACAGAGATACCAGAGATATGGTTGCTGCACTACTCTCTCTCTGTAATTGATACTCTGTAATTGTAAGTGGATTATTCAGCCCATTTACAGCTAATGTGGTTGTTTGCCTCTGAGCGCCAAACTTCCAGCTTTACGGGCTTGTATTTCCATGGCTGGATTAGTAAGGGAAGCTAAGTTGTGGTTTGCACTCTCTCTTGTCCTGGTCAGCACTGGATTACTGACTGGCTACACTACAGCAGTTTCAAGTCAGCTATAAATTTAATTGTGAAGGTCCAGGTTAAGGGGCATTAAATGGGTCACATGTTTAACCATGGCTGGATCAGCTGTGTGATCTCTGTTAATGGTGTGAGGTTATGAGGGGGAACAGTGTGGTGGGTGAAATGATGCCAGGTGTCTAAAATGTAAGCTGACTCACAAAGTAAAGTTGGCAGCATGCAGGACAGACTTTTTGGGAATCTGCATGGGAACAACTTTAAAGGGGGATTCAAATTCAATTACAGTCATCATCTGCTCAATTAGGAAGCCGTCTTGCTTGGAAATATTTCTTGGGGTTTAGTTGTAATTTTCTTTTCCAAGCTAGTTTCATGCGCTGCTGGTTTCAGAATCAGAGGCTGTTCATTGGACTTATTTCCACTTAGTCTCTTAGAAGAGGAGGGGGGGCAAAGGAAGATTTTGAGACAGTATCATTATGTCCTTCAACAGAAAGTCTTTTGGCTGTCCCCAGATAAATATTCTCACAACTGCACAGAAACAACTTGACTTACAGTACTTGAGCCTAACTGAGTCGCTGGCAGTGCGGTTGATTGTTCTGGTATTAAACCACAACACACAGTACTTGTGTTAGTGTGTCGTCTCCAGGTTCTCGCTGTCGTTATAAATGGAGAGTCTGACCTGACGTGTCATTACCAGTCTGCACAGTCGCTCACAGCGTTAGAAAAGATCATATGAAACAGTAATTAGGCATGTGTAGCCTATCATGGATCACTCCATAAACTTTCTTTTGAATAAATTAATTTGATAGTGAGCTTGTTCATTATGCTGGTAATGCTCATCAGTTATTGTATGTTCAGAATAGTGGATTTCAGGCAGAGAAAGATGTATTAGAGTTTACGAAAAGAAGACGTCTGTAACAGCACAGTGCTGAACATTCTCTTGACTTTATACACCTCTTGCTCTTATTTGTTTTTTTCTATGTTACTCAGCAACTTCTGAAAGACATCATTTCCTGAGTTTTTATCCATTTGCTGGAAATGGCCCTTCATTACAGAAACAAGCTTGTCTTAAACTTTTGTTATTTTAATCGCCTCCTTCATAAACAATGCGTTTTAAAGCTGAGATTGAACCTTTTCTTGCCAAGTTTTTGTCGGACTACGAAATGGAAAATGGAAAACAGTGGACAGGATGAATAAACATCAAATACGCTTCCACAAATAGAACACACAATTTGTTTAGCTCAAGTAACTTATTTGTTTCTAGCCTGTCTTGAGAGCCACTATCCTGCTGTTGCTACTGTGATCAAATCTTTGGCACTTGGCACCTCAGTTTTGATGCACTGATTTACTATAATGTGTTTCACTTTTTTCTAGCAACAACACACTGTGGGGTTCTCTGGAGGAACCAAATATCATCAACACCAACGAGTTTGAGGATCTTTTCTCCAAGGCCACGCTACAGCCAAAGAAGAAGCCCCTGTCGGACACCTATGAGAAGAAAGCCAAAACTAAGAAGGTAGATTCACTTGCCTGACTCACTCCTCAACTTTATCTTGTTATGGTCTCAGTTTTTCCTTGACATTGTGTGCTGCTCACAAAGTGTAATTCATCAGTTTTTCTTTTGTAGTTATGGTTATATTGTACATTTTGCCTCATGCTGCTGCCACCTGAGAGCATTAGTGGCATACTCTATTTACTGACTTTGTTTCAAAAAGGCTTTTAGTCTTCTGTTGTGTTCACTTGTAAGTCGAAGAAAGAATAACAGAAGGTGAGCTGGCAAGGAATGGATTGCAACTATCATCGGGTTCTCCTCCACAGTATTGCCTGCAGATGCCAAGCTTAGTTTATGAGTTCACTCCCAAATGTGTGGGTTTTTTCTCTTTAGACAATCTATCTTAACGGCACAGTACTATAACATAGGAATTATCTAAATATTTTTCCCTATATGTATACATCTGTTAACTAGAAAATAGTAATTGTGTGCTTACTGCCAGATTGATCCACCATTCCCCTACCCACCAAAAACACACTTGTTAATGTCCTGTCAAATGCTGCAGCTCTGCATGTCCTGTTGCAGCCAGTGCTGTGTCAGCACCCTGACTGCCCTGTGGCCCTCGCTGTGGCGTCCAGGCAGTTAAAAATCTGCTTCAGTCCCAGACTGTCCCCTCTAAATCCATACACATCCCCTATTCTGATCAATTTGCTAAGGCTCCACTCATCTCCAGTGTACTTTAGTGTGTGTGTGTGTGTGTGTGTGTGTGTAATTGTGTGTTTTTCTGTCCTTCATCTCTCTCTGTTCAGTCTGGTCACTCTAAAGCAGCAAACTGTCCAACATTTGATCCAAGTCAGACAGCCACATCCAGACGCAGTTCTTGACAACTGTCTCCTGTCTGGACTTACATCAGCCTGGGAGATGTTTCACTCCACTAATGGAAAACACAGTTGAAATATATATTAATATGTTAGAAACAGTTCCTGTCCAACATAACTTTTTTTAATGTATGTGTGTATGGTACACACTGATTTCTGTGTTTAGACATTTAGTCCCCAGTACAAGAGTCTTACATTTAATATAAATGTTGGTGTCTGGAGCCATTAAAGAGGGGAAATGAACATGCGAAGGCATGGTAGTTTTCGGCCCGCTTAGAAGCCCAACTCATTGGAACAGTCGTCAGAATGAAACTTGTTTACATAATCATTTTTTATCCCTGATGGTTTATACTCTGAGTTAAGGGGAGACAAATAAAATGAGAGAGAAATCATCTGAATCACCAGCTGGTGATGACTTCCAAGAACTTCAGCTGGTTAACAGGTTTGAAAGAAGAGGCAGCAGAGAGAGGGGGACAGAGGAGGGTGGTGAGGAACAAAAGTGAAGTGGGAGATTCATTTCTGCTGAGAAGAGCAGACATGGATCTTAGAGGAGAGTGAATTTGGAAGAATAAGCACAAATGTGATGGCGATGATGAAAATCAAAATTCTTTAGAATGGAATTTGTTTGCACTGCTGCCGCGTTCACGCGAGCCTTTGACATCATCTCCCCACATTAAGATTTTGTTATTACATTGTTACATTGTAGCTTCCTAATAAAAAATACTTTACTTCAATTCCAATATGTAAACTTCACAATCAACCTTATTTCCCATACTTTTGTTTTCATACTTTCAAACTTAAGACAATGAAAAATAGAAAGTTATAAAAAGCTTGTGAGTAATTTCCCGCTGGGATTAATAAAGTGTTTTGAGGCTTGAATAGATGAGCACTGATGGGTCTAGTAAAGTGTACACAGAGTGGCAAAGGGTTGGCTTAAGTGTTTGTTGTGTATTTAATTTTTAAAATATCCTTTGAAATTAATAAACTTGCATCAAGAAACATAATTATCGGACAGTACTAATGTTTGCTGATTATAGGCCTAATTTATGTACACATTTGTGTAAATATTAGCTAAATTAGCTAGCTTTCACTGTCTTTAATCTGAAATTAAACTATCTTCAAACAGGGAATGCAAATACAAAAGCATATCAAATTTCGTACTTTTGACTGAACGAGGCTAACAGGATGTTGGAGCTAAACTCTTGTTGCATTTATTTCTGAAAAGGATCAGAGGAAGCACTTGGGTTCTACTTTCAGCTGGAAGAGGCCAGTATGAGGTTGGAGCTCTATTCTTTAGTTTTCCAAACTTTTTATGAAAATGCACGACCATGCCAGAGGAAGTACAGTGAATTTTACTTTCAGCAGGGGGAAGTTAATAGGAGGTTGTAGCTCACTTCTGATATTTCAGGGGTGATTTGTTCAATGAACTTATCATAGGAGTCTAGACTCGTAGGAGTCTAAGGGGAGGTTGGACAACAATAAGAATATCCATGAAATTTTGTATACATGTGCCAAGCTTCAGCTTGTGCTTGTCCCATTTTGGAGTCTATAAGTAACAGACAGACAGGCAAACAGCAAATGGGCCATAAGATTCAACTGTTTCCAGCAGCAATTGTCATTTACAATATTACTAATTAATTAACAATATAAAAATAGTTATAAACCTGTTTTTCTTTCAAAAACATGGTCATTTCTATGTGCATCCAGACTTTTGACTGGTGGTGTACAAGTTTTTGCTTGCCTATTAAAGCCACCGTTTATCACAGCACAGATTTGACAAGTGCACTCATGACTTAATTTAGGTCTCAAAAAACATGATGGCTAAGAACTTGTTTATAGAGTAGTTTAGTTTATCTCTTTTACTCAGTGTGTGCCCAGGGCAGTGATTTGGTGCTTCATTGTGCCTGTTTTGGCTGTACCTCACCTTGAGCACCAATACCTGTTTCTGTGTTTGTGTACTCACTGTGTGTGTGTGTGACTTTGTGCTTGAATGCATGTTTGTGATGACAGCATGTCCTCACAAATGATTATGCACTTGCTCAGAAAGTGTTGCCAGATCATGCTAACACCACAGCCTCAGGGCTGTGCGCTTCAAGAGGAGATGAGTGGGAGGGAAAGGAATGTGTGCGTACATTATGTATATGAGCCATTTCCCCACTTTCCAGCAACTCCACACAGCAAAAGTTTCAACTTGGGGGATGCAGCTGATGCCAACATGAGTGAGTTAATCTCTATCATGTGTGCCATAGAAAAATCAAAGCTCTTGTTTACTCTGGAGCCCTTCCCTGTGTGCTGATTAACATATCAAAGCAGAGGAGATGACATGGAAGAGAGCTCTCCTGCCCCAGCAGACCAGAACATACCGGACCAGTCTGGACCAGGGGAATAATTGCAGGCATGTGGCTTCACTTCACTGGCTAGAGCAAGCAATGAAGAGACGGCACCTATGCAAAGATGCAGGAGCAGAGGAGCATGTCATGACAATCCTGATTGAGGTTTGAGCTGGGAGGGAGACAGTGCAGAAACATATCAAGCTAAAGTGCTGTTCAGTTTGAATGTGTGCAGAAATACATATTAAGCATAGAAACAGCAAATTCCTCCACTCACATTAATCAGACATGTATGAAGTTTATACATTCCAAATCGTATTAAACAAACAGCAGCTTTAACCGGTTTATGGGAATGACTTATGAGCTATCCTACTGCGTTTATTAAAGACATATTTGAAGCGTAGGCTATGACGTGGGAGAGTGGGTGTAAGATTAACCACTGGGTGAGACTGGGGTTGTTGAGTGTATTGTAGGTGGTCATTGATGGGAAGTCTTGATCCAGTTGTTATTGTAACATCTGCCTGGGTGCTTCCCAACAGACAGTCAGACCGTCACTGTGGAGCAGGCTGTATGCTCAGCCATGACTGTGTAAACTATCTGCACCACTCTGAACCTGCATCACCCCGCCCACCTCGCATAACATCAGCCACCTGCTTCAGCTCAAAGCACTGACACCCCCAGCGATTCCTTCCATTATTTAGTTTATTTTCTTAGGCCACATGCTTTTTCTCTCTCCTTTCTTTTGGCCTGTCTTTGTTGTTCAAGTGTCCATAGCACTTTCAACTAGTGCTCAAGATAGAGAGTTCTCTTTTTCTCCACAGGAGGGAGGTGTTAGCTATTGATGTCTGCCTGCCTCAGCATCAGCATCGAAGCTGTTTGCGTGTCTGAAACCAAGCATCCAGCATCAGTTGTCTTTTCTCATTAACTTAACTGTTTAGGCTAATTGGTGAATTCTGCAGTCACAGTAAGCGGGAAGGACTCCTGGGCTGCTTTTAGTGTGGCCCGTCCAAATTAGTTAATTAGAGGTGTTGGGAAAGCCTGGTTCTCAGCTGTCTCAAGTCAGAGTGGGAGATCCCCAGTGATCCAGGTAATAGAACTGGAAGCAGCATGGCACTTACTAAGGTCCTGTAATGCAATACCCACTTCTAAGGCTTCTGCTCTCCAGCTCCCACTGGACAGCTCAGTAGCCAACAATGCCATAATACCTAATGAAGAAGCCTGACACATTAACTTTTAAAGCTGGGCTTTACCTTGCCAAAACTTTCTCTGGCTTTACAGCTAATTCAGTCATATGTAATTGTGACCATGTGTAAGCACAAATAAAAATCCTGTGAATTTATAGTTTGTTATAAAAGCCCTGCTTCTATGTGCTTTCTCTTCTATATTGTCCTTTTATGGGGCCACTTTTGCTTTATACTTTCACTATGACTTGATATTTTTGGTTTTATCTCGCACATCTTCGGCAAACTGGAGGAGGTGCTTTTCTTTGCATAACTTGTTGAAGTAACTTGACAAAATGTATCCCACCTATATGTGTGTGCGTCATTTGCATCACACTAATGGAATATGAAAATGTGTGTTGATTAGTGGTTGTGTGATTTCAAGGCTACTTAGACTAACTGTGGCTTCAGGCGGTCTGTCTGGGTCATCATCTATCATCTGCCTCTACAGATGGGGAAGTGACTACGTTTTTTGTATCCAGCCGCTCATTACAGAAATGAACTCGTTATTTATCATCTGTTCGTCAATTTTCTAAAAATATTTCATTGTGAATAAATCTAAGGGATAGTTTTGGATAAACTGTCTTACACTGTGAGATATAAATGTGTTAAATTTATGTTCTCTAAATAATCACTATCCTGGTAACCTAGTATGGATTAATTTAATACATGGAAGTCAGTTTATTGACATTAATTATTAATTTTGGTCTTGCACTGAATCACACTCTTACAGTTTGGAACACTAAGAATTAGTCCTGTTTGTTTTCTATATTTTAGATTATCAAGCTGCTGGATGGGAAGCGTTCACAAGCAGTGGGCATCCTCATATCAAGCCTGCATCTGGAGATGAAGGACATCCAGCAAGGTGAGAAGTATTTTCTGATGTCAGTGTTATGTTCAGTATAACTCAAAGATGGTACAGACTATGTCATTTTAATCTCTTTCAAGGACCTCTTAAATTCTGCACTAGTAAACTGAACCTACAGCCCTGTCATCCAGATTCAGGAAGACTGATGAAATGCAGATGGAGTTATTTTTAGAGATGTGAGAGTGCAGAGAATAATAATTTCCTAAATCTTGACAGCTACTAATTTGTAACCAGATAACTTTTAGATTAATTTGTGCTTCGAGTGTATGTGGAAAAATGTTTTTTTCCAGTTACCATGGTGGGAAAAAAACGCCTCCATTTGTCAAAATGTTAGTGAAAGCAGCATTTCAGTTTTCTGTTTGAAATCTCTCCTACACTGGTTAAAATCACATTGCCATTAGCTTCATTTAATTTGAGTTATGAGAATTGATTACTTGTTTGGTCATTCTGTGGAACACAGCGTGTGTGTGTGTATAAACATATAATATGTGTTTTACGGACAGCGTAGATGGACCAGGAATTGGTCCTGTCGTGGGACTGCGGCAGAGCGGGCCTGCCGCCTGCTAGTCTGAGCATGCGGCCAGCAGATCTGTTTATTGTAGGCAGTGATGGTTTCCACAAGCCTAATGGGACTGACACCCCACTAATGATCTGAGCATGTACAAAACCACCTTCCACAGTTAGCAGACACTGTGCTGCCACATAAAACCACCTCAAACACAGCACAGAGCACTGTGACACCCTTTTTTATTTATGTATTTATTTTTTTCTTCAGTTTGACTGTCAGTTTGTGTGGGTGATTTGGTAAAAAAACCCTGCTCACACCCAGCATGAGGCTGAACAAATCACCCCTGAGGCACGAGCCTCAGTGGGGGTTGAATGTGAAATGGACAATTTGAATTTGGCAGTGAAGGACGGCACCTTAATAAGCACTTCTAAAGACTCTAGTCCCTTTCCTCGCCTGCTTGCCTCCCCTTTGTTGCCAAATTAAAAGGACATGGGACATGTAATGTAATTAGAGCTGCAAGGGAGGGAGACAGCGGGAAGGAGGGGAGTTGAGAAGGCAGCACTCTAGTTAAGTTAGTGACGGGGGACCGGAGTGACTGGGGGACCTTAAGGGCCACCATGGTTCAAGGGCAAAGGGAGGCTGTACCCACACACCTCACCATTCACACATACACATGTTCACACACCACACACGGCCTTCCACACCAAAGCCGATGAGTGAAAAGTGGAAGGAGAGGGTGTGAGGCGGTTGGCAGGCAGGCTTTGATCTGTCGGTGTGGAGAGATATCCGGCCCCCCTCAGATCAGAGTGCTCCTGTGCACACTGGACCAGGCCCCCCTTTGGTGTATGATTGACGGCTGCATGGCTGAGAGACTGAATAATCCACTCTAATAAGATGTAGGAAATGGACCTCCAACATTCTCTCTGATCCAGACCCTGGGACCACATTGACAGCATCGCTGCAACAGGAACAGCTGGGAACCAGAATGCAGTATTACTTTGTTAGCTCGAAGCAGTGAGGTTGAGAAGAGTAGTCCTATGACAGAGATCCAAAACATGCTGCAGAAACACAGAAGCATTTTTAAAGAAGAAAATAAAATATGACCTGACTTCAATTCAACAAAAAAACCTTTGGAGTATTGTACAATAAAAGGTACAAATATAGTGGCATAGCATCGCTCCACAAAAATCCAGCATAAAGGCAGATATACAAAATTTTTAAAAACTAAGGAAAAGTATCTTATTAGGATATTGACTTTAGCCACAATTTATTCTTAACTATGGACCTTTCATTTTTGTTTCATCGGTTTAACTTTTAGGATTAATTGCCTTAATTCAACTTGTTCTTTGGCTACAAAAATGCATTAAATGTACAGGATTCATAATATTTCATGATAGTGTTCAGAAATCAGTTTTGCAGGGTATGTATGACATTTCCCAATATTTGCTGCTGTTTCATACTGTTCTATATTATAATTTATTATATTTACTATATTTACAGTTATGCTGTAATTGTAATTCAGCTTGTATTCAGTAAACATTACACATTTATTCAAACATTACATTCAGTTGCCAGTACACTTATTATTATTTAAATTTAAATTTTAAAAGTTAGCTTGGTGTTGGTGATAGTGATGACTGGTCACATTTAAGAACATCACAGTAGGTGTGTAGCCCACCCTGGCTGGCACCATCCAGACAACCGTCAGATGATCCAGGAGAACTGGAGCCATCCCTCCCGTCACGTCCTCCTCCCTCACTACTAAGCCATAAATGTGACACAGACACAGAACAGGAGTCACTTTCTCATGTCATGCTGTCCTCATTCTGCCTTTCATGCACACTTTGGTTTTCACTGTTTTACTCAAATTAAACAAACATGTCCATGTGTGAAAGAGGTCAGCAGACCTACCATTTTGTTTTGTTTTGTTTTTTTTGATGACCAATCTCTTTCTCCCTCATCTCCCTCTTCCTTTTACCTCCTCCTGCATTTTCAGTTTTTCCCTCAGCTCAGCTTCTCCTCCCTCTCTAAAAATCATTACAGCTTGCTGTAGTGATTTTAAATGTGGTCCCAGTGGTTAAGCATGGCTTCTAGTTGTGAGCCGCAGTGGGCAGAGATTCCTCCCCGTCTGTTTTCTCCAGAGCCCCACAGCCTGGTTAGGCTATCCCTGCTTCACCATCTCAAGCTAATAACCATAGCATAATATTCTCAAACTAATATTCTAATTCAACGACATGGTAAATTAATAATGTGCTTTGTTGCAGGTGTGATGCAGTGTGAATGCTAGTGGACACAAGTAACAACCTGGTTTTGGCCCCTTACTTTGTGATTTGTCCATTTCTATATTATATAAAGACCTACAATATAGACTATTCCTCACTTAACATTTGCCACAAATGTAATCTTCCATTCTAACCAATATTTAAAAGTACTACAAGGCTATGATGACTTTACATCCTTAGGCAAGAAAAGTGAGACATTGTTTAAAAGGTAGCATCCATTTATATGACTGCTTACAATGAATATCTTTATTGTTCCAGCTGTTCTTACTGTGGACAGCTCTGTGGTGGATTTGGAGACCATTGAGGCTTTGTATGAAAATGTAAGTATAGAGACTAAGCCTGAACTAATCAAATGCAATAAAGGGGCAACCGAGGCACAGTTGGGAGGGAAGTTGCTTACAAACCCCAAGGTTGGTGGTTTGATTCCTGTTATCCCCGATCCCTGGCCACGTGTCGATGTGTCCTTGGACAAGATAGTGCACGCCGTACCTTTGGTGCCTTAAAGGGGTAGCCTGCCTACGAAGAATTTCCCCAGGGGGATTAATAAAGTATCAATAATTATTTATTATTATTAAGATTGTAAGGCTGTAAAGGTTTGTGACAGATTAAAACAATAGAGGAAGTCTAATTATTCTGATTTCCCCAGGTTATGTATGTGACTTATCAGTGCAAATATTATTATATGGTATATGCATCTTCACTGTAGACTGTCTTGTGTCTCTTAATAGAGGGCCACCAGTGATGAGATGGACAAGATTATGAAACATTATGAGAATTCAAAAGAAGATGAAGTCAAACTGCTGGACAAACCTGAGCAGTAAGTTCAAATTTGTTGTGTTTATTAGAAACATGAAGATGAGTCCAGGTGTTGACTTTCTGTTTGCATTGTCCTGCTGTAATTAAATTAGCAAAATTAATAAAAAATGATTTCACACAATGTATGATGTTAACTGAATCTAGTTTTATTTAATTGTCTTAGTAAGACTTGACACTTGTCATATTGGCATAACAAATATTTAATAATTTGTATTTAATTATTTAATTGTTGGTCAAACCATAACAAAGTAACCATAACATATTGTATATGTTTTATACAGCATATTTTGGAAAAATATATACATTGAGGTATCATTTGCTATTCCTTGAAATCTATATATTTAATATAGCCTTCTACAACTTTATGTGTTGTGCAAAAACTATGCATTAATGAACATCGCTTCAGTAGTTCCAGTCAGGGTTAAGTAGTCCGGGCCAGTTAATGAGGCCTGGACCCAGCGGTGCCGCTTAGCCTGGCCTTCCTATTTCCATGTTTGACCAGAGCTGTCATTATTGCTGCCTCAGTCATCCCTACTCAGTGTCTGCCTCCATCAGCAGGGCCTAATCACACAGGATGTTACTGCTCCGCTCCCCTCCGACACAGCACTGTTTACATAAGTTGTCCCATATTAGGCCAGAGCTACCTTTGATCAATCTCTGTGCGCCGCTTGCTGCTTTCCCTCCACCCGACCCCGTGGACCTTTTAAACCCAGCTGAGCAACACCGCTCATGACTATCAGCTGCCTGTCTGCCTCTGAACACCAACACTGACTCAGCCGGCATACGTGGAGAAGCACAGCCTGCCAGGGACTCAAAATAGTTCTTCCTGTTAGACATTTTGTTTAATTTTGTCATAACACATCACACCCCATTCTCCTCCTCCCTCTCTCTTCCTCCCCTTTTGTTTTCCAGGTTTCTATATGAGCTCTCCCAGATTCCAGATTTTGCAGGCCGGGCCCACTGTATGATCTTCCAGTCAGTATTCCTCGATACCATCTCTTCCATTCGTCGCAAGGTGCAGATTATCTCCAATGTCTGCAAAGTAAGAATGCCAAGTTAACAAACATTATGTCAGAAAACTATTTTTAGTCTAGGTTTACTAACCCAAAGTCTCTGTGTGTCAGGAGCTGCTCGAGTGCAATAGTTTGCGGGATGTGATGGGTCTTGTTCTTGCCTTTGGGAACTATATGAATGGAGGGAACAGGACTAGAGGTCAGGCTGATGGCTTTGGACTGGAAATCCTCCCCAAACTAAAGGATGTCAAGAGCAGGGTAACATACCTCTTATTAAATAATACACATTCCTTAACAATACAAGTTATACAATACCATGCAATACAAGCTGACAATACATATTGAAAAAATATATTAAATATAAAGTATATTTGCACTCCATGGAGATACACAATCATTTCTGTTTCAGGACAGCTGTATGAGTCTGGTGGATTATGTGGTTTTATACTACCTGCGTAATTTTGATAAGGTACTGTCAAAAAAAATCATAAAATGTTAGACCAAAAAAAAAAAATCTCAAATATTCACTCATATTTTTATGTTTGCTCCACTATTTCAGCAAGCTGGTACAGAAAAGAGTGTGTTTCCTCTGCCAGAGCCTCAGGAATTCTTCCAGGCCGCTCAGGTTAAGTTTGAAGACCTCACCAAGGACATCAGGAAGCTAAAGAAAGACCTGACTGGTAGGGCATGCTCTGTTGTAGTACATTAGTACAATAATTTTACTATTGTTATGAGGACTTCAACTGCACACCACATAGCATTTTATCACTTACGTCATCTTTGTTTTATCATAAATCAGTCAGTGTAATTGTATACATTACTATCTTTCGCCAAAGCAGTTTAAATGTAAATATACATCACGTGTACTCTTTCTTTCCTGCGCAGAGAAGGTTGTGGGTGTATTTGGGGCCTTGATTAGCCTCAGGCAGCTTTTCCTAATTTCTAGACATTGTATCTTCACAACCATGTCATCACAGCTTCACTTTCCTGTCCATACCAAGAGGCATCTTCATTTTTTTATCTTCAGAACTCAAAAAGCTAATTCCAGTTGACTGTGGAAAAAATGGCTGATAAATACACTTTTAATGTTCAGTGCTTAAAAGTGTTGTGTGTGCCAAACTGCTCAGTAACCCAGCCAGCCAGTCTTGGCCAGGGCCATGTTGAGGTTAAAGGCAATGTCCCCCTGCGCCCCTGGTGTCTGTGGTTATTTAAATCAACCAATAATACGGCATATGAAAGCAATTAGATATGCTCCACAGCTCTCTCCTATGTTTCTTAGATTGCTGTTAAAACCCTCTGCTCTCTGACCTGAGGGAAAAATATAAAGAGTTCTCTAAAGTACTTAGACACACCTCAAGCCGTCACTCATTTATTAGTAAAATGGAAGACCTGAAGACAATAAATGCAACATAAGGACCTTTGTATTTGATCTCTGCTGCAGAGCAGTCTGGCACAGTTCTCCTCAGGGGTATTAACATCACAGGAGAGCATTGGATTCTGGTTGTTTGGTGAGCTCCTCCTATGCCTGCCACCATTCTGCAGCCGCCAGGGATAAATATTTATGCCTGGCTATTATAAACCCGCCTAAAGAAAGCAACTGGTCTTAATTATGAGACTAACTCTTCCATCCACATTGTGAGTCCTGGCCGACACTGAGGAGCTAACAGTGAATCAGTTTGGTTTACTTATGCTGTTTGATTTTAGCCACCAAGTATATTTGCTTCTCATTTGATTCTGAGGTGGCGACTGCAGTGGTCGCCAGTGTCTTGCCCTGCAGCCTTGGTTTTAAGGTCAGGAGACATAGTACTAACTTTCAGAAATTCTTTTTTCTTCACCCCCACCATATCACTGTCAGGTTTGTCTGTGTGCATCTTTGGGTTCCTGTCTTGCACAAATCTCTTACCAATACTGTATTAAAATTTGCAGGAGCGTGTGTGCAAGAATAATGGTTTTCTGTGCTTCGCTAGCGATCACTGACACTCAGGAGCGGGTCCCCGTCCACTTGACTGCCCTTTCCTTCAGTGGATTGTGCAGAAACATGATCCTCCTTTGATGGAGCTTCCTGTTTAGGGAGAGGGTGATGACCTCTCTCTGTGCTCTTCTCAGGGGAAGAGGGATGAGTGGGAGGCCACAATGACCTAAACCTATTGTAGGATGCTCAGTAACCCTAAAGACAACAATGTATTCTGTTTAAATTGGCATTAATTTGTAGCTGTGCAGTGAATAAGCAAAGATTATAATTATCTTTAAAATCTTGAGGTCTATGGGAAATTGTTAATCACACTTGAAGTTGCATTTTTACATTTGCACTTTCAGACCAATGAGTACGTACATAAAGATCTCCGTAACTGTTGTGTAATTGGACCTGACAGAGAGGCAGGGACGCTACCAAATGAAATAGGATCAAATAAAAAGAAACAGTCAGAGCTCATTTGCTGCTCAGGGGAGTTTTGTGTTTCACAGAAGGCCTGGTCCAGGTTAGGCATTCATCACTGTGGCAAATCAGACAGTGTTCTGATTTTAAATGCTCTTTAATGTCAGGTTCAGGCAGGGCCTTTAGCCTGAGGTCTGTTTTACGACGGAAGCTATGCTCTGAGGGCCATGTGTGAATTCAGCATGCCGTGGTTTGACAAAAACAATGCTACATTTAAGGCATTTGTCATTGTTGGTTGCAAATGATGATACAAGAAAAGGTGTTTGACCCATGAACCGTAGATCATCCTTCTGGCAATCAGAAAGTATTATTGCAAATATATTTCACTTTCATCAGATGACTGTAATCGCAGCATTGACTATTTTCACATGAAGCAGCAGCAGAGTGATTATATTTGTCCCTGCATCCAGATTAAGCTAGGTTTAATGCCCCATCTCATATCCTAAAAAAACACTTGGTTCTGTCAGTGCAGGATTCTCTAGTAAAAATTTTAATTGTTGTATTAATATTTGCATATGTATTCTTTAACAGTATTCACAAAAGAAGTCCCTGTTTACATTTTATTATGTGTATCTGTCAGCTGTTGCTTGTTTGCTCCCTCAGTCATGACCCAGAGCGTCAGAAATGAGAGGTGGTGGGATGTTATGGCCACATTGCTGAGACAGTAACCACACAGCTAGGTCTCTCATCTTGTGGTGTTCCACAGGCTCCCCATGCAGTGTTTAAGCATTTTCTCACATCCCTACAAGCACTTGTGTGCTGTGATTTCCTGGTAGCTGAAGTGGGAGAGAGTGGCTGCTTATGGCAGTAAAATTATAAGTACTGCATATCAAAGTCACCCATTGTGCAAACCACAAAGGGTAAATCTTAGACAAACACATCTGTCCTTCTTGTTTGTTTCTCTTCGTCTTTACTCCACCACCACCACTGCCCTATTGCACAACAGCTAGTCAACTCCTATTCATGTTGGATTGTACAGTGTCCTGACATTATATGCATGTTTGTAAGTGTTGCTTGAGCACATCTGTGACATTCTGTACCTGTGGCTCATGCAGAATGTGTTTGCCTGTTTCCGAGCAAAACATTTTTTTTTAGATTTTGTGGGTTTAGCAGACATACAAACACCAACATCATATATCCAATTTTATAAATATTGTTTTAAGAATGGATTACCACCATAGTTCCAAAGATGCTGAGCCCAGTGCCTGTAATGTCATCTGTTTTCTCCTGTAGTAAGAGTGTAAGGGTTTTAAAGATCGGAGCTCTGGCTCCCATCATTACCCTGTCTGTCTGTGTTGGGAAACTAGTCCCCTGTGGCTGCATGAGTGGACAGAGAGTCTGATGAGACAAATTGTGCCACCAGCAGCCAAAAGATGAGACTGCGCTGTAGCCTAATAAGAAAAATCAGCTTTTGTTTCCCACCTTACCTCTACCTTATTAGTCACAAATGGAGAATCAACTATGTGATTGTTTTTATTTTGTTAGTTTGTTTTAATACAGATACAATAGTTCCCTTGAAATAATGTATGAGAGCCATTTTACCATTTAACCAGTGGGGATTGCATTGCTTATAAAAATATCTGACAACATAAATATGTATTGAACCATAAGCTACCAAGAGACATTTATAATGTGACTATGATTTCTTGAATACATGGGAGGGGAAGAGGATTGTACATATTCATAATGTCTTACTGTTGTATTTCACTCGTTAAATATTTTGGATTAATTTTGATTAATGAATTATTTTGTTTAATATTAATTATGTTTAATTATTTCAAAATTTTTGTTATTTAATTCTTTAACTCTTTTTTTATCATTTCTATTAA
>OMLM01007939.1:0-10080 GCA_900302695.1 Helostoma temminkii
CTCATCACTTTGTCATGAGTTGGAGCTACAGTAGCCTACACATTAGCTATTTTAGGTCATTACATTAGACAAACTAAGGGATAGTCAAAGCTTAAACCCACAGAGACACACACACACACACACACACACACACACACACACACACACACAAGATGTTGAGATACAATCCCAACCTCCACAGCCCAATTCGCAGTGGAACAACACGGCAGTGAGCCAGAATAATTCAACATAACAATTAAATATGAAGGAGTTGTGGTGAAGCTGTCCCTCAGTGTTCAGGAGTCAAACAGGACCAGGCAGCATGAAGCGCTGTGTCCCTCCAACCGCTACAACCTGTAGTTTCAAACTCCTCTTGACACTGTCTATATAAGTCAAATCAGCGTTTCAACAGCATAATTAGTTTTTGCTAATGTTTTGGACAGAGACATGAATAATGCTCTTACATAAATCTGTATGTAATCACTACAATGGACTATATCTTGCTTTTTACTCTGATTTTTGGAACTCTATGTTTCTATGTTCTTCACATTGATTTCCCTGAGAGGTATGATTGACTATTTGAGAGTTACTATAAACACTGTTGTGTTTTTTCCTGAAGAAATGTTTTGCATTAATATCAGTCTTTAGAAACCAAAATTGAATTGCATATGAGTTATGAGTGTGTAGCTTTTCTATTAGTTCTTTGATGTCAGCCCTATAATAGGCCTACATACCTTTCATTCTTGAAATTATTCAATAAGCATTCTGTATTCATACAAAGTGACATAGCGAGGCCGGTTTCATCTATAGTTGTGTGCACAACATAGTATTCAAAGAACTATTCATTTAAATAACATTTTTTAGATTAAAAAGACAATTAAAAGAAACCCAGGAGGATGATTTAATGGCTCCACCTGCAACTCGGCCTTTGACTAGCTGGTCTGTAAACAGTTCTTGAGAACAGATAAGATTATTGGATAGAAGGATACATATTTTTTCTACTACATCAAAGCTGCATCAAAAGCGATTTCATCATGTTCATATATGTTAGTATATCTTCTACATAAATCATCCCGAACACGCACGTGTGAGATAGCATTTGTCTTGTGGAAAGAAAGAGAGGAGTAAGCGATAGTAGGAGAGAAAAAGAAAAGAGAAGCTTTCTATAGGGCCCCTCTCTGTGTCTTTTCACCAGAAACCCATATCCTGTGAAAAACCACACGCTTTTACAAGGGATGGTCCCTTACTCTGAGAGGTGAGCATGCACATGTGCACACACACACACACACACACTTGAGAAGACATGTAAATAGGTCACATTTATTTTCTATTCTACTTGACACATACTGCTCTGTGGTTTAGCATGAAAAAGAAACTGTTTAAGTCAGTCTCTCTCTCTCTCCTCTCTCTCAGTGGCTATGTCACCCTCTCACTCGTCCATTGTGCCCAGAAATGTTGCTCCCTGCAAGTAAGCACAACTTTCAGGATAGCAGACGTAGCAGAGGCCTTGTGATTTGAAATTGGTCTTTTCTGTTTAAGAATTTGCCTTTCTTCGATCACCCAGTCGTGCACGGCAAGTGCGTGTGTGCATTTTTGAAGAGATCACATGGTTGATAAAGCGTGGAATGAATGGTGGGACGAGCGAATCGATCCATGCTCGCTGACCAAGTGAATCCTTAGGAATGTCCCAAAACATTAGGCAGGTGGAGAGATGTGACTGATTCTACACTCTGAAATGGCATAAACACAGACTCAACACTGAACTAATGTCATTTGCAGAGATGTTTCTCAATATATGGTATGGACAGCGATGGAGTAAGTGCTCCTTTTTTTGGAGCGAAGTAATAAAAATCTTTTGAGAGGAAATCATGCATTAAAAGCAAACAATCTATAAATGAAACTTTACTTGTACTAGTCTCAAAACTGTGATTTATATAATGTTAGAAAGCTTGGACTATCAAATGACAAACATGGAAATGATTAAAGCCATCAGATAAAATAAAGTGGAGTTAAATTTTTAAAAACTATTTTACTGGCGGAAGTAAAAAAAAAAGTTTACACAATCAGCTGTAAAATTCAGAAGTCTCAAAGCCAGAAACACTGCTTCTCATTCACGCACACTGATGGCTTGAACTTGAATATATGGGGTTGAGTATCTTGCCCAAGGACACTTCAGCATACTGTATGGTAATTGAACCACTGCACCCTCCCAAGTGAACAATGTATTTTATATACTAAGTTTTCTGCCTTTTATTTTGAAATGCCTTTACACGGTTAATTTCCTGTTTTATTTCTAATATTATGAATTTTACATAATTTATGTTAAATACTGCTGTCACTGTATGCACTCTGGACTTAATAATAATATGTATAAACACTATGTATAATAACATAGTCTTATTTTATTATGTTATATGAATATAACATAATAATAACGTCACCACTAATATGTATTCATGTTGCGATCATAAGATCATCGAGCTGTGATTAGTCAGTACCACTGCAGCCAACTGGCACACACTGTTACTGGTCAGTGATCTGTAGTACATCCTGGTCTGTTGAGAGGTGAGATCTTCTACACTGTAAAATAATCTGACTCCATATTCTGCCATCCAGACCACATGGTCGCTGTCATATGTATTTAATGTGGGTCAGGAGGGTTGGAGGAGCTGGGACACGGAGAATTTGTGAATGTGTGTGAGTGTGCCAACTGAAGCCTCTCTGATCTCTTTGGATCCTCTTTCAGACAGAAATAAGACAGAGTTGTAGCCAGGGCTGAGTCTGCACCATTGGTAGCTCATGCCTTGCTCTCTGATCATCTATATGACACACACTCACCTTGTGTTATGTGCATGTAAGATGTGGCAACAGTGTAGAGGCCACGCACCGAAGAAGTGTAACTGTCATAGGAAGTAGAAATACGATTATTTTAATCAGATTCCATTAATCTGTATTGTATCTGTCCAGTGAATTGTAATTCTTTACAAGTCTCACATCTAACATTACTCTTGTAAAACGGGGATTTAATTTTGAAATATAACAATATCTATATTGATAACAATCAGCAGAAAACCAAAACTATTTATCATGTGTGTGGTAATACTAGAGTATTTACCATTACTGTAGTATTTTTGTCTACAGCAAAGATACATTTCTCAATTGTCAGATCAAGTATCTACAGTGCTGTGCAAAAGTATTTGCCCCCCCCCCCTCCTGATTTATTTGTTACAGATCACCAAACAAATTTTAATATTATACAAAGATAACCAAAATAAATACAAAATGCAGTTTTTAAATGATTTTTACAATTATTAAGGGGAAAAAGTTGTCCAACCCTGCTTGGTCCTTTGTGAAAATATTATTGCCAGACGCTGTCTGACAATGTGAAGCACACTAAAAGATTTCAAACAGCATAACAACAAATTATGCCACAATCTAACGAAATTTATAAACAGATGAGAAACAATGTAATTGACATGTATCACTCTGGAAAGGGCTCCAAAGCCATGAGAGCCATTATCCACAAATGGAGAAAACTTGGAACAGTGGTGAACCTTCCCAGCAGTGGCCGGCCTACCAAAATTACTCCAAGAGCACAACTATGACTCATCCAGATCGTCATAAAAGAACCCAGAACAACATCTAAAGAACTGCAGGTCTCACTTTCCTCAGTTAAGGTCAGTGTTCATGATTCAACAATGAGACTGGACAAAAATGGCATCCATGGGAGAGTTGCAAGGTTGAAGCCACTGCTGACCAAAAAGAACATAAAGGCTCATCTCACATTTGCCAGAAATAATCTTGATTGACACCAAGACCTTTAGGCAAATATTCTGTGGACTGATGAAACAAAAATTTACATCTGGTGTAAAACTAACACAGCATTCATAAAAAGAACATCATATTAGCAGTCAAACATGGTGGTGGTAGTATGATGGTCTGGGGCTTTGCAGCTGCAGGACCTGGACGACTTGCCATAATTGATGGAACCATTAATTCTGCACCATACTAGGAAATCCTGAGGGAGACTGTCCAGCCATCAGTTTGTGACCTCACTGTGACACATTGTCATTATTGCAAATGCTTAATTGCAGTTGTTGCCGCCAAGGATGGCACAACCAGTTATTAGGTTTAGTTTGGCAATTACATTTTCACATAGGACCAGGCAGGGTTAGACAGCTTTCATCCCTTTATAATTTAAATTATAATTTAAAAACTGCATTTTGTATTTACATGGGTTAACTTTGTGTAATATTAATATTTGTTTGACGATCTAAATCATTTTAGTGTGACAAATATGCAAAATAACAATAATAATTATTATTATTATCAGGAATAGGCAATTATTTTTTCACAGCACTGTATATGTGATACGTCTGCAATCCACTACTTATACCAGTAATACATATGTCTTACTAGTCAACAAAAAGCATTGCAGTGTCTATTACTTTCTTCTTTTAGAAAAAAAGCAAACAATATATTTTCTGACAATCATGATTTCCCCATCATTAAAAATTCCATTTCTGTCCTTTCTCCCCTTCCAGCTACTGTGTTGGGCAAACTACTGTCATATCAAATGTCTGGGCTGCTACCACATCTGTATTCTCCCTCAGTCACACATATTAACGCATGGGATTTCCAGAGGGTAACAATAACGCACACTCATATCTTCAAGATATTAAATGGACAGAGCAACGTCACTCAGTGTAAAACAGTAAATTAATGTTTCAGTTAGAGAGGAAAAAATCCATTGTATATTTTCCAAAAACAGAACCTAAAAACTCTACATTACAAACATTATTTGGAAGCTTACATTTAAATGTACACATAAAATGTATTAATGAATTAAGTAAAATGATGGTCAACCCATGCATCAGGTTTAGAGTTTTCTAATGAACCTGAGGGATCTGATCAGATGAGACAGAAGAGATGCATAAAGAAAAATAAATTAGAACACGGAGGAGCATAAAAAAGGAATCAAAATAAACTGACATATATGACAGGACAATGTTTAAATATAGAAAGACAAGTGAAATAGAAATGGAAAGTGAGAGATTGAAGAAGGATATAGCTCCAACGGTTAAGGTTAAAAGAAAAAAGGAAACAAAACAAATACACAGAAAGTTTAAAGAAAGAGGTAAAACAAAGAAAGAAGAACAAACACAGTGTGCTGGAGAAAGAAAGCTATGAATAACCACAGGAAGATGGAAACAAGTGGAGACAGTCAATGGTGGGAGAAAACCAAAAGCAATTTAACAGGTCTACGGTGATATGTGCAAACAGAATGGAACAATGTGGAGGCTAAAGACAAAGATGACAGCTGAATAAAACTTTAAAGAAGTGGGAGAGGAAACCAAATAACACACCGAGAAGACAGTAAGCACAGGGCGTGGAATCATTTAAAGCTAAATTCAACAAGTGTCTCAAACCAGGTTTCAAAATATTCCACATACTGAAAATTATTTAGAAAATATACTGTTCTATGTGTGTCCTTGGGTAAGGGGGTTTACAATGAGGAGAGTCCTGGGATGAAGGCCATGTTGGTCTCTGCTCTCTGTGTCTTTTGACACACATCCACTCCTCTCAGTGGAGAGGCCACGTCAGGCCTGGTGATGCCCCGTGTGACTGCCACAGGCATGCCGGGCCAACTAGGCTATGATGTCATAAACTTGTGTCCCCCCATCCCCACCCCTCCTATCCCCGCTCACTCGCTGGCAACCTGAAGTAGAACAGATCAGAACAAACCCTCGGGGACATGCTGGCCACGTCTGAACTAATTTAGGGAGGAGGGGAGGGTGAGGAGGGTGACACTGCTGCGCTGAGTGTCTCGGGTGTCAGCCTTGTGCTTTCTAATATTAAAGACTCTTGGCGTCTGTGTTCAAGGGTGTGTGTGTAGTGTACCCATGTGTTTGTAAGTGTGCTGTTTATGTGCAGTGTATTTTTAGGTCACTGTATTTTCCACTCCTTGTGCAGCGCTCTAGGGTAGGCAGAGGGGGGCGGGGGGCTTGTACAATGAATCTGGGGATCACCTGGTTGTTATATAATAATTGTTCTCATTAAAAATATATACCGTTGTAGGCAGAAAGATGTTGCAAACATTCTTTCAGTTTATGTTGCCACATAATTCTCTTACAAATACTTTTCTACATTCCTTTGGCATTAGAGCTTAAAACATGTCTGAGCTTTTTTACTTTCATTCAGTCAAAACGTACTGTCCATGTAAGCCCACATAAGTAGCAAAAATAGTCCAAACAATGACGTACACAGTTCTTCTTTTCAGCTTTTTACTATTAAAGTCAACAAATTCTGAATTCCAGAGTCATGTTTATCATTTTCTTGGACTGTTCATCTGTGCTGCGCTCCTAAATCAAATACTTCCTACATATCATTAAAAAAAAAGTAATATTCTGAGACTCTCTGCTACTTATTTCAAACAGTACATCACTCACCTCATTTTCTTCTCTGACTGAAAACAACACATCCTCCTCTCAAGCCACCCTAACCACCTGTTCTCCAGACCCCTTCCCCTCCACTCTCCTCCAAGCAACTGCATTTACACTGACACCAGCAATCACACAAAATCATCAACACATCTTTCACAATGGACACATTCCCCACCACATTTAACACGTCCAAGTTACCACGCTGCTTAAGAAACCCACTGTTGAACCCTCTCTTGTGGAGAATTAGAGACCTGTCTCTTGAGTTTTCTGGCCAAAACTAAACTTTTCTATCTCTGAACAGCCCCTTCTGGTTGTAGATGTCATTTTACAGAATGGCCCTCCTGACAGTCATGGAGTCCATTCAGACTAATCTTGACACCTCTTCTCTGATCCATCTATACCAAATCCCTAGGTCCTATTGTCCACTTGGCTTTTTCTATCATAACACAGCTCTACCCATCCTTTCCACCAGATGACTCTACTGTCTTATCTGACATTTCTGCCTGTCTTTCTGACATTGCGCGCATAATCACACCTCTCCAGACGATTTAAATGCAGCAGGCCATCTAATTTTCGATCAGCCAAAAAGAAGACATCACACTACTGTTAATATGTGTGAACTGACTTCCAGTGGAAGTCAGAAAAAAAAGGGTCACAGAACTAAAACATTTCATCTCATGGCACAATACCTTAACCCAGCTTTTTGCTTACTCACATTTAATTTGCTTTAGAAAAAAGTTTGGTTGATATACATTAATATTCAGTTTGGACTGCTGACAGTTGGTTTGTATTTGTGTGGCATATTTAACCATTCCTTAGGGTTGAGACTTCAATTTTGGATGAAAATTAGAAATGGGTAAAGGTCCACCAGTTTTTTGAAGATGATTTCACTTATTTGTGTTTGCCATACACCTCCATTATCCATATATAATAATACTAATAATTAAAAACACATCAGGGAAACACACCGCTGCTCTCATAAGACATGTTTCTTATGTTTCATGTTTCTTACTCATGTAAAGAGGCGCTCCAAACACTGAGAACAACCATCATTTTTACAGCTTCAAATTCCTGTCTGAAGTTCCTTTTTTAATATTACTTTGATCTTTTACATTATATATAATAAGTTGCCCTATGGTTTTTCTAGAGACATGAATTATAGCAGCTTTAAAAATGAATCAGTCAAAGGCCAAAAAGGTTTATCCTCCCTTACCAGCTGATTTCTAGATTGTATCTAACCTCATATCTGTCATATTACAAATAGTTGACTACTACTAAAACATGTTGCATAACCTCCTTACTGCAAGAGTCCCGGCCTGCATATAATATGTGCTCCTCCCATCCTGTTCATTTTGTCTTTAAAAGTCTGTAAAAGCATGTAATTGTTGTTATTATTGTTTGTGCATGAATCTCATGTATATTATATTAGAATATAATATTAGGTCGTAACTATTTATTGGATGGGGGTCTGGACTCAGGTACAGACAGTCTAACGCGACTTACTCATCCTACAAAACAGTTACACAAACTTTCCTTAGAACTTACGTGATGCAGAATTTTGCATACTGGCCCAGTTTGCTCTTACATTCTTCCTATCTTTTGTGCTGAATAAGTACATTCCATGAGGATCTTGTGCATGTTAGTGATCAGACACGTCAAAGCGATGTCAAAGAGATGAATAACATGACGGGCCAGTCTTTCAGTCATACTTCACTGGTCGCGTCAGGGTGAGGCATGTGTTTGTGGGTGGATGGTGTGCCAGGACAAAAACTGACGGGACCTCTACTTCATTCTACTTCATGTTCACTGTTTATCTAACCTTGTTTAACCCCTTTGCTTCCTTATGGCTTTTTTTGCCTCTTTCCGTTCCTCTATTTCCTATATCAAAAGATCAAGTATAAAAACAACACCGTTTTTTTGTTGTTGTTGTTTTGTTTTTTAGTGAAGTAGAAAAAAATCTGTTCTTTTTCATAAATTTGAATTTATTTTCTGCATATTTCTCTGATCTGTCTGTTGTAAGCCACTGCTTAAGCATTTCTAAATTATATTTTAAACAACTGCTATAGGTTATTTTAGGTCAAAATCTCACTGTGACTAGTAAGTAAATATGGCTGTCTGATAATGAAACCAACGGTTTCTTTCTCCTTTCACCTCACCCACTGTGGGCTCATGCTATCCCCTGCCATGCACCAGTTATTGCATAAATAAATAATGAAAGCATGTACAGGTAAAACTATTTAAAAGATTCAATCTGCAGGGGGAGAAAAATGCAGACTTGCAGATTGTTCTCACTGAGATTTGCCACAGTGAATGACTGATGAGCAGGGACAGACAGTAAACAAGAGAAAACATGACAGTGTCGCCATGTGTGTGTGTTATGAGCACTGGACTTATGCTGTTTCTCTCTATGTATTATTAAGACATTGAGACATACAAGAGAAACATTTGTCTTGTTTAGCATGCAACTTGTTATTCTTTTATGAGGGTATTTCATATTGATGAATCTGTTGTGAGTCAGTGATTTGTAGCCAAACAGAAGTAACTTTCAGAAAATTAACCACAACCTTTTAAATGCTTTCATTTTAAATATTTTCACAGTTTGACAAGTTGAACTGGAGTAGACACAGATTTATAAGTTATATAAAAAATATGCATGTGTGCTACAACATGTTTGACTCAGACGGGTGGTAGATCCAGGTTGTCGTTGGATGTCACGTCTAATATCATCACATGGCCAAAGAAGTTCTATTATTCATAAGATCAATGCTGAGATTCAACCAGGCCTGATACAAGACAACCTGTGCTCCTCGGGCTCTTCCCCTCCACCAACCCCTCCTAAGCTTCCTCCTCGATATTTATGAGAAGGTCATTTTCCCTCCACCTCACTCTTTTCTGCTGAGATTGAGTTGTGAAAATGAAAACTGGGAGTGTTCACCTCAAGGGATGATAGTCAGCGAGAGACAGCGAAGCAGACACTGTGACTCTGACACCTTCACTAGCAGGGCTGAAAAGCCACAGGCAAAATTGGTGAAAAGTGGGGAAAAGGCGCGAGAAAAGAGAAGGAAGCACGGTGCTAGAGTGTAGTGGCTCAGGGGCGAGTGAGTGTCAGACGCTCAACAATGACAAGGGAAGTGTGAAACTTGTGCTACATGTCCCACATCTCCTAAGCTGTGCCCAAAATTCTCTTAGATACACACTCACTATTCCCTACATGATGCACTTACAGCAGTTTACTATGCAGTGAGCAGTAAATCAAGACTTCAGACTTATGAATCATCATTGCTTTGCAGCACTGACAGGTGTAGAGTTGCATAATTGTAAACTGAGGCTTTTTTATACGTCAATCAGCCACAATATTAAATGTACAATCTGACTGGTCTGTGGCATTTACCTAAAACATTTACAAAAGCCCATTAAGAAGACAACACTGGACATATGTGACCAGATTCTGCCTGCCAGGTCATTTACAATGTCATTACTTAACAACCAAAGCACACGGTCTTCTTTTCAAGACTTAAGATACAAAATTAAAAACTTTTTATCATTAAGTGTAAATGAAGTGTAAATGTGAATGTTAAATAGTCAGCATTCACAAAACCAGGATTTGAAGCAGCTACATAGACACATATTTTATTATATTTGTTACACCTGTGCTTAG
>OMLM01007939.1:10100-26453 GCA_900302695.1 Helostoma temminkii
TAAATATTATAAATAATAATAAAAATGTCTTAAGGGTAGAACATCGATAAATATTGATTGTCTCACCTTGAGAGGTTCAACTAAACTAACCAACAACGTGTTCATGCCTAAACAGTAAAAAGTTTCCACTGAAGAATTTTTTGGAACAAAAAAGTGACACAAGACAAATCAAGGATTGGGTGTTTGACACTTTCAATGTTTTATGGACAAGTCTTTAAAAGTATGGAGGTTAAATATCCAGCTCTATTAACCTCAGTTATTCTTCTGTGTTGTGCTGTCTTGAAGCTCTGAGCCATGTGTATCATACTGTGTGTGCTTTTAGACACGCAGTTTAGCAGACTAATCCAGTGTAAATACACTTTTAATAAAATATCTTTTCTTCCTGTGTGTTCCAGCAAATGTGCCAGTGTTACATAACCACTACTTTCAACTTAAGTGCCGACATTGCTAGATCCCTGAGAACTACAACTTCCACGGAATGACATCAGCGTGTCTGCAAGTCAGTCGTCCTTTTTGCGATGTGTCTGCGGGCCTGCGTATGTGCTGGTTTGTCTGTGCGTGGACTCCTGGACAGTGATGTCAGCACACAGGCTGCGGCAGTGGTCAGCAAATTCGGGTTGAGGTTTGGGATTGAATGGAGCTGTAGCAGCTGGAACAGAGTCCCCAGGGAGAGCTGGGAAAGTGGCCACAAACCTCTCCCCAAAGGACTCAGTGAGAGTCAGAGATAGGGGATGACCCTGAGTGCAGCATGTTATTAGTGGATGTATTGTGATGCTGTTCTGCCGTTCTGTGTGCCACATTGTTCTACGCAGTCACTAAAATCATCTTTTGTCGGTATGACTGTGTGTGTGTGTGTGTGTGTGTAGCATTGCGCACAGGAAGCAGTGGTGACGCTCTCACACCGCCCACTATACATATTACAATGGAAAGCCCAAGCTACTGAGCAACTGTACCCAATGCCCCCCTTTGCCTTCCAACACACACATGGAAAACTACCATACTGTTGTCCTGTGTTTGTACTGAGCAGCTGGTGGATATATTCACTAACACTGGCTCAATAAAGGCTGAGTCAGGAGACATCAGTGTGTATCTATGCATGTTTGGGGACAGTAGAGAGATGATGGCAAAGCAAAAAGGTGTACACGCACTCAAATGCTTCTTTCTTGACACATGTGAGGATAAACATTGTTTTCCTTGACTGAGGTTAACATAATGTTGAGTAAACATGCAGCCTAAGTCATATCACTGCAGCCACATACAGTACAACAGCCCCTGTCCACTCAGGTGCCCATAAGCACCACGCTTGTGTCTCCAGCTTTCTGGTTACAGGACCAACAAACAGTGGCAGTTCAGGGTTTAGAGCATCATCGTCATAGAGTTCCCACATATACAGCCACTACACACAACACATACCTGTGTTATGGTTTACCAAGCTCTAAGCTCTGTCAGTTTTCTGTCATGCCGTCTCAGAGAATAAAAACAAAGACATATGGGTAAAACCAAAAATAATGTCTCACTTCATCGTCAGGAAGTTACAAAACCCTGAGCATGAAACCAAATTGATTCATGAAAATTATTCAACTTTGAGGAAGAAATTTTAAACATTCTCACATGAAGGGCATGATGAGAATTTCTAACAGTGTGAAGGAGACTTAATTTTCCCCTCAGGCTTCAGGCTGACAACAGAGAGATCAAGATGTCAAAACTGCATGTGAAAATGCATCTCTGTGTGTGTTGAGAATTTATGTTCTCCTATTGTGAAGAAATGTGGAATTCGATTTTGTGTGTGTGTGTGTATTTGTGTGGAAGGACATAAATGCTGCATATAACTGTGTGTAATGCTTAAAACATTTGTAAAATTATCACCTGACAAAGGTCCACATCAAATCAAATCATTATGCAGGACTGTGCAGGTGCTTTCACTATAGTCCTTAATCACATACAGTATAACCCTCTTCAGTTATCTTACTTGTCAAGTCAAGCCATGACACATAGTTGACATCCTACTTTTTATACAAATCATAGCTTCAGTCACTGTACTTGGTGTAAGATTTTATATAAAATGACAAGACAAAAGTTGAACTTTACACTATACCAAAAACTGAACAAAACTGGTAAAAGTATAATCACCTCAATGGCCCTTTAAAATAACACTAATGCTAACAAGGATAACATTTCTGAATTATTTATTATTATATTATTATAATTAATTATGATGGTAGGCCTTGCATACACTTTCACATTTACCTGAGGACTGAAAAAGTATTTTAATAATGCAACTTAAATTCTTTTCTTTCTTTAATAAAATGTAAATACTGGTCAGGTGTGAAAGTTTGTGTGTATACACAGAGAAATGCTGCATGTGAATGTATGTAATCCATATTTTACACCCTCCTATTATCTCACCTGTTCTTCCTGTCCACTCTAATAACAAAGTCAACCGCAGAAACAGGATTAGTCACTGTGAGGTTCATCCCTCTTCTTTTCTTTCATCTTAATCAATGACAGATCAGTGACAGACAAGCAAAGGCAGAAAGCACACAGAGCAGAAAGCAAGGTCTTGAATGTATGAGTGTGAAGGCTGGAGGGTGGCAGAAGTGTGAAGAGGGTGGGTTTGTTGGGAACACGCTGGAGGATAAGGCGTGTTCCCTTTGGCATAGCAGAGCACGGTAAATCCACCATTGCCATCTGATGCTTGTGTTTGTGACTGTGCAACAGTGTGCGGCAGACGCTGAAAAAAGATCTGGCAGCTATAAATAGGCAGTGTGTTAAAGAGACGTGTTGTAAATATAGTGCCCTGGTGTGGTGTCACTTTACACCCACACCCCCTTTTGGTCTCAGCCCCAGCTTCTACCGGACTCCTCTTAACAGTTTCATTATCCCAGAGTGCGTCATGAGCTCTGGAAAAAAAGACTTGAAAACACAGGAAGAAAGAGAGAAGAAAGGAAGGAAAGACAGGAGCTGGCAGCGGTTTAGTTATGGGACACATTACGCTCAAGTTTTGTGTGTGTGTGTGTGTGTGTGATGTAATGTAACTGAGACCAAGCTTCCCCAAGTCCTCTGCTGTCTGCCAGTGTGAGTTGCCTCCAAACCGAGTTTTGAGAGGGATGTGATTGTCTTGTCATTTTTCCGTTATATTCTTCTTTCCCTTCCTTCTTGCTGCCTTTTCTCTTGTCTCTTGGTACCTCTTTTCCTCACTTTCCTCTGTGCTCTCTTCTGCTGTACATTGTGTTTCCATGTATCTCCTCTCCTCTTATTTCTTTTCTAGTCAACTTCTTCCCCTCTTGTTCCCATTATCACACATTCTCTTGTTCTTCTCCTCTCTTCACCTCTCACCTGAACATCTCCTTTCTCCCTCCTCCTTTCCATCTTTTTTCTCTTTCTTTCTCTGCAGACCTGTTGTGAAAGTGCTGTGCAGGGTGTGTGTGTGTGTGTGTAAGCAAACTCTATGCACTGTGCCCACTGTGCTTTAACTTTGTATGTGTGCCGGTAAATGCTCCTATCGCAAATAAAATCCTTCCTATGACATCACATAGTGACGTCCCTTGACATTCAAATGTCCACCTAAGTTTCAAGAACAGTGTGTGTGTGTGTGTGTGTGTGTGTGTGTGTGCACTCGCATGTGTGTGGTTGCACATCTGGCAAGGGTTTTCAAGAGCGTTTTCGTCTTTGTTCCTTTTCAGCTTGAACAAGTGACTTCTTTACAAGAGAAAAGTCAGATACACACACACACTCACACACAAACACGCACACTATATGACGCAACAGCCACTGGTCATGTTCCCAAGGTCCTGTTCTCATAGCAGTCTGACTGGAGGCCTTTGTCTGAGCTCACTTTAAAAATAAAACTGGAGCAGGGCTACTACACACACACAAGTACACACACACACACACACACACACACACAGACACAGACACATACACCCTCATTCACTCTTTGTGCATGAACTAAGCCTGACCTGAGGTGGAAAAGGAGCCTACTGCCAACTCATGATGCTGTTTAAGTGAAGAGTGTGTGTTACTGTGTGTGTGTGCACATCCCATGCTGTATTCATGTGCGTCTTATTCCACTCAGCCTCCTTCTGACAGTGTAATTATGGGCTTGTGTAACATGTGTATACAAGTACGCATTCAAACAAACACACACACACACACACACACACACCTTAAACATGATCACACCACCTGCTTTTACTGCTGTGCATGAAAACATGATCCCCTACAAATTACATGACCAAGATTAAACTTGTGAAACTTGTGTGTCGAAGACACTTTGTGTTCTTAAAGTGTTACTCCACAATACTCCACAACTGCACACAGCTGCAGCAACATCCTAGATCGGCCATGAAGAAGGGGCACAGGATAAAAGTCAGTATAGTGTTTCACCATAACTTAACATTTCAGCTGAACATTGAATAACTTTTATAAGAATTTATAGATATGGCATTATAAAATGTGTTGTGTTCGAACTTGAGCTGAAACACTACAAGGGCAAAATCTAGAGGTTTGCAAAAGTGACTTAACTATTCTCCAAATTATAAAATTTAGAAGCACAACATTTAATAATCATAATTAACTAAGTTATGTCTCGTTTTTAAACAGACTGTGGTTAGGTGTAGCAGACCAATGAGTGATTAATTGTGATGAGATAAAACTCTATGACCCTGAAATGTATGAATAACATCTTTACATCAAACAGTTACAGTAGATATACTCAACATTGCATGGTGGTCAATCTCAATACAAGACGGGACTCTTATGTTCATATTCACAACACAGAGAGCTTTGAGTGTTAACTGGACAGTACTAATAATGATAAGAGATCCACATTAATGCTGGATCCCAACTACAAAAAACATACAATGTTGTTTGTCCCGCTGTTAAAAAAATAAACTGCATAGTTCACAGTTTAAAGGTACACAGAGTTAAAACAAATGATGCTTAATACAACAATCCTGCAATAAATGTCCCTTTATGAATGTGGTGGTTTTATAGTCATTTCGTAATATTATGCTGCATTGCATTGTACATTATAAAGCTGTTAGCCCTCATTGACATAAACACAATCATAGAAACACCTGTTATTATACATCATGACAAACTATAGTGTTCATGAAAGAAGAATTTATTTACAATGGTCATATTAGACTGGATTAGGTTTACTGGAGCTAGGTGTACCCAAGTTCCACTTGAAAGCAGGTTCTCATCTGACAGCACTAGTGCACCTTCTGGCAAATTTCCATCCAACTATGTCAATTATCCTGAAAGCACCATGAGTACTTACCTTTCCATCATAGGCACCCACACTGGGATTCAAACCCTTCACTGTGCCATGTTTAACCAATTGAGAAACCCTGTGCAAATAAATCAAGACACACTTCATTAGCTTTGTCTACTAACTCTGATACTCCCCTCTCTTCTCCATTAGCGTCTACTCCAAAAACGCCTTAGCCACAAATGAGTCACTGCCATCATGAAGGCTTCAAGGGTGCATGTTGCCAGCAAGCACAGATGATACCCAATGAGAGCTCTCACAGCGGATTAGCAAAGCTTTGCTGCAACAAGGCCCCAGGGTTCCATGTCATTAACTTTAGAAGTGGCAAAATGGAAAAGTAAATGGACAGCCCATTGGTAAAACTGAAAAATTTGAGTAAAATCCCACTTTTGACTGCCCTTTTGTATTTTCTTTGTGTAATTATATTTCTTTCAACTTTTGTGTTTACACAGAGCCAGAACATACAGTGTGAATAAGTATTTGCCACCCTTTGATTTTTTTTGCATATTTGTCACACTTAAATGATTTGGATCATCAAACAAATTTTAATATTACACATAGCATACCTGAAAGCAACCCCAGATGTAACAGGATGCACACCTCAAAAGTTAAAGTTTTGACTCATCAGTCCACAGAATATTTGTCCAAATGTCTTGGGGATAATCAATATGTTTTTTGGCAAATGTGAGATGGGGCCCTGTGTCCTTTTTGGTCAGCAGTGACTTTCACCTTGGAACTCTCCAATAAATGTCATTTTTGCCCAGTGCCGTTCTTATTGTTGAATCATGAACACTGACCTTCTTTAGATGTTGTTTTGGGTTCTTTTATGATATCCTGGATGAGTAGTTGTTGTGCTCTTTGCTGTAATTTTGCTA
The DNA here is from genome assembly GCA_900302695.1 of Helostoma temminkii. Taxonomy (NCBI): domain Eukaryota; kingdom Metazoa; phylum Chordata; class Actinopteri; order Anabantiformes; family Helostomatidae; genus Helostoma; species Helostoma temminkii. The sequence goes on from OMLM01007939.1 coordinate 16,251, forward strand.
GGCTAAACACTGCTGGGATGGTTCACCACTGTTCCAAGTTTTCTCTATTTGTGGATAATGGCTCTCAACGTGGTGCTGGAGTCCCAAAGCTTTAGACATGGTTTTGGATCCCTTTCCAGACTGATACGTGTCAGTTAATTTGTTTCCCATCTGTTCCTGAATTTCTTTAGATCACTTGTCACACGGCTTCTACACAAGTGATTCCTTGATTCAATAGGTCTGGCAGTAATCAGGCCTGCGTGTGGCAAGTGAAATTGAACTCAGCTTTCCAAAAATGTGGTTAATCGGAGTTTACTCATGACTTAGCAATGGGTGGCATCTACTTTTTCACATAGGTGCAGGCAGGTTTGGACAACTTTTTCCCCTTAATAAATTAAATCATCATTTAAAAATTGCATTTTGTATTTAATTGGGTTATCTTTGTGTAATATATTTGTTTGTTGACCTGAATAATTTAAGTGTGACAAAAATGCAAAAATAATCTGACAAATACTTCATAGCACTGTAGTCTTTATGAATTTACTGTAATTTAATGTTACAATAAAATAACATATTACATTTGAACACTAACATTAAATTTACTTATATCTTTGCTGTTGGTACACCTGGTTTCAGGCTTTTGGCTCTGTCACCCCTGTCAGATTATAGTAATCAGGACACATCACAAGGCAAACCTTCCTCAGGACACTCAGACACCTTCCAGGGGAACATCGAGGATATTCATGGGGGACACCTGCTGAATCAGGCGCTTCCACACCACAGAGTGTGATGGAAACTGATCCACTAATATCAGCCATCTGGCTATTAGTGGCCTATACAAACACACTGATCTATTAATACTGTAACCTGGCACATTCATGCGCTACTCTATAAATGCACACTCACGCGGTGGCGGTCATACATACCTGATCTGGTTTCAGCTGCACAAACCTTCTCAGCAACACATTATACAAGAGAGTACACTGGCCCACACATGCAGAAGATACACACACACACATACACACTAGCTGGCCATGGTTCTCAATAGTGTCCCGCTCAGGAGACACTTGAAAGGACACCCTAGAGAGGGGTCCTTTTCACAGTAATAGTGCCCAGCAGCACTTAGTGTGGACCCGGTGGCTCTCTCACACGGTAGTGAAGGGGATGAGGGTTCTCAATTCCACGGCAGCCCACTCTTCTCTTCCCGTTGAGTAGGGGGAAGAAGAGTTTTTCATGGACACAGCACTCCACTGGCTGCACACTCACACACACTCCAAAGCACTCACTCACCCGTCATCCACTATGGAGTGCAAGATCTCAAATTTGAGTGAACAAGCAAGTGGGAATTGGCAATGAGTGTGAAATATTTCTGATTATATTCAGATGATTCACACTCAAAATGCTGAAACTCGGCTGCCGCAACAGAACAAGCACATGAAAAATGCTCAATATACACACAGAGACGGGTAACAAATTAAAGGAAAAAGCAACATCAAGTGTGTTATTAGGCTGTTGGCGCCACCATGAACTCCCAGTTCAGCTTCAGTGCTCCTTGGCAGAAATTCTCTAGGACTCTAAGCTCTACTGGAGGGATGAAATATTCCCTCATTTGGTGCTTTGGGAATGGTGATAGAGAGCACAGTCTAAAGCTGTGTTAAGAAAGATGCTACAAAAGTCTGAAAAAATACAACCCTCCCTGCAGTGGCATCTTCAGCACAGCAGAATACTATCCAGCATGGATCATGGATGATTTATATAACTGTCACCACAATTTTCCAGAGATATAATATTTGTTAAACTGCTCTTTTGTGATCCCCACCAACACACCCAGTTGTGTTTTCAAAAGTGTTTTCAGTGTGAAAACAACACAACCAATCTCCCACAAGTTTTCAAACTGGCATGATACTTGGTGACTCCCATGGACACTACATATAATTCTCATAAATTCCATACTCACCAAACCATTTAGGGATCTCTCGTGTCGTGAAGCATTTGGATTTGTTAAAGTTATTTAGTTATTTCTGTTGTAATAAGGCTGTACATGAAATCAAAACTATAAATAAAATGCATGACCAAAAGTATATATACACTTTTATATAAATGCACAAAATTATACGATGTTGTGAATTAAATTATTACAAAACTCCAAATTTTACTGACAAATATGCTCTTGGTGCTTTGGGTTTGTTTTGAGCTTGTCCCGTTAAGATCTGTTTCCACTGGTTTGTTTCTAAAATCAAAGAACCTTCCTGTGGGTAGAAGCCCTGAAGAGAATTGTCACTTCATTTCCACAGCAGGGTCAAAGCTCTACATTATGTATTAAAAGCACAACAGTTGGTTGTGTTTCACATCATTATATACTATATGCACACTTTATTGTTTGCCTATCACTCCTTAAATCCCTGGGCTGCTTCATGCTAACCGTCATGGCAAACAAACAAAACAAAACAACCCCTGTGTTCAGTGGGTTTCTAAATTTGCAGAGTGGGCAAAATGCTGCACAGTATTTGACAATTCAGTGTTCGGACCCCACCCCAGTAGTTCCTGGTCTGCCTGAAAGTAGTTATAGGGTAGAACAATGGCCATGGAAATGTACACCCTTGTTCCTCCAGTGGAAAGGCAGTTAGAAGAACTATCCTGGTTCCAGGGAAATTTCCTGAAGTGAGAAGAGGCCTTTAGTTTTAGTTGAGGAGAGTAACAATACCACAGCATACCACAGATGAGTTAGGTGTCATCGCCGAACACTGGGGGCTAAATGGGGTCAAGTCTCTGCAGCCAGGTTCCAAGACCTGTTAGAAAGCCTGAGACCATAAAATGGAGGTTGTTGTGGCAGCAGTTATTCAATGAGATGTTCAGTAATCACATAAAAGTGTGATGTTTGGGTGTGATATAACATTCCTATCAAATGAAAACCTTGGGAATTCCTTGTCTCTACCAGCTGACTCTGTGTTATCTAAACACAACATGGCGCAGACCCTCCCTTGCAGTGGAAAAATGAACCTGAGAGCCTGTGGGTCTGTTTTGGACAGACATGAGAGTAGTGTGACGCTAAGAGGAGCTCTGGTAAAACCCCCCCCTCTCATCTCTAAAGTACATACTAAAGTTAGGTGGGACACCTTCTTTCAACAGCTTATATATCTTTCTCTAGTGTTCAGTCGTTCTTCCTCTCATGTTCCCTGAACATACTGTGCATATTCTGTTGCGAGTGTAGGTGCCAGTTTAGCATCACCAATGGAATTGATCAATCGTGGTTCCACACAGCCAGGATTACAGTAGCATTCCCTGCCGCACAGTCACACGGAAATTCAGCTTGTCCAAGTGGATATCACAGCTAGTTGGACTGTGTATGTGTGAGTGTGTTTCTTGGCCGAGGATCTAGACAGGATGAGTATAATACTAAGCCTTTAGGAATCGGGAAGATAGTTCCTGGGCTGCCTGGAATTCCTTCCAGAAACCTTGATGTCTGACATAGAGGGTGAATTAGAGTGCAGTGTGTATGTGTGTGTGTTTAAAACAGAGATTGAAAGTGTGAGTTACAGCTACTATCCTCCCCTCTCTCTTCCTTTTGAGGCCAGAGCCAGCTGTATCTACTCACGAGACTAGAATTATGGGACAGTTATTCGGAGAAGCCTATTATGGTATGAGGAGACAAACATCTCACTCCCACATGCACAAACACACACAAAGACAGAGACAGAGACAGTTACAACATTGCAGGTGATAGGAATCAAGCTGTTCCAGTGTTATCAGACCAGAATGTGATGATGCTGTGGATTCTTCACATACCTAAGTGGTCAGGTTTTTTCCTCACATTAGATTAGTGCTGCAGACAATTACCTAACAGCACCCCAAAGTCCAATAAAACAAAATCTATGATTTGCCATCACAGTCATGAAGTCATGCAGAGCAAAAAAGAAAGAGTTTCACACATGAAAGGAATGTAGAGGAAAAATGAAGAGAGTGACAGAGGCTGGATCTGTCAAAGTAGTGACACATTACAAATATACACAAGCTTTCTTCATCCTCTTTTCCGTTACAGCTATTAGCTAATTTACAGAGTGTTTATATCAGAGACAATAAATGTTAACTGCTTCAAAACCAAAAGATGATTAAACTTTATTAAAACTTCTTTTCATTCTGTTTCTAGCTAAAAGTTGTTTGTGGTAATTATTCCTCATTTAACCATGTTTTTACACACCTAAGTATTTGATGCATTTGAGTATTAAGAAAATGACAATGAAAAGGAAAAAAAGTCAGATAATTAGACAGCTAGTTAACAGTTTGGCCAAACTATGTAAACCCCTTTTATTGGGCAGTAAAAAAAAAGTCAGCAGTAATCCATAATTGCACAGGCGTGTACATCTATAGTAAGTACAGTAGGTCAAAGTTGAAACAAAAAAACTGGTCTTACAGTTAACAGTTTGTGTAATAACTTTACCATTTGTTCTTATGTATGTGGGTGGCAGGGTGCTGCGGTGGTTAGCACCTTCTCATAGCATGAAGGTCAGCTCTGTGCGCCTGCATAGTTTCCTCCAGGTGCTCTGGTTTCCTCCAAACACATGCAGTTTGGGTTAACTGGCAACTGGTAATTGTGAGTGTGCATTGTTTCATGGCTACATTTACTTATCAGATCTGATGTATCTATGTTGATGGTTCACATTCATGTTTGTAAATGACGTATTTAGCTTTGTCGAGTGCTGTCACACTGCAATAAAAGCTCAGGTTTCACAGAAATGTGAACCACAATAAGAAGTGTAATTTGTGCACCAGTCAAATCACCCAGTTTCAAAATGTGTGGATAATTGTGAAACATCTAATTTTTCTTGTTGATCTTTTTACTGATTTTTACTATCCACTATTAAGGAGCTTGTGAAAGATGGGTGATAGCAATTATAGAAGGTTTAAAAGTGATGCAGCAAATGCCAAAATATGTTGTACAGCATGGAGCAAGCTCCAAAACTAATCCTAACCTCCCATAATGCAGTTTTATAGTGTCTTTTATTGCAGCCTCCATGGCTCAACCTGCCTAAATTACTCCATGACACCAGCTTGCTCCAGTAACTCTGGCTTCGTAAATTTGGGCAGTTTCCCAAAACACGCTGAGATAATGGTGATGACATCATCATGGTTATGATAAGGTTTTTGTAGAGTTAGTACACTACTGTCTTCACTGTCTGTAGTACCAACAATGCCTAGTAAACTGATCTTTATGCATAAAATCTGAGGAGTAACCTGGTGAATCATCTGAGACAATGGACGGGAATCAGGTTCACCAGGAATGCACATCAGATACCGGTATTAAAATGATGTCAGAGACACACACCTCGTGGTACGTTAGAGCAATTAACAAACAAAGAACACGACAAACATACAGGGGCTCAAAGAGCAGCTGAGATGTGCAGTGGACATTTCTCTTCTCTGCTCTAAGCAAGCCACAACCTCCTCGCCACCACATGTACAGTTCTAGAGTCAAAGTAAAAACATAATACATTTTTACTGCATGTTGGCAAACATCATTCATTTGTCCAATTCTGACTTGTTTTAAATCATAATATAGCACACATTCATTCACTTTCATGCTTGTTTCCTATTGCTGGAAACCTGCAGCAGAACAGTGCCCTTGGGTCTTTTTTTTTTTCTTTCTTTTTTTCACATAGTTTTTTCCATTTTCTCATATTTTCACTTAGTTTACATACTTTAGGCTGCATGTTCTTTGTTTACAATTAATAAAAGCCACCACCAAGGCTATTTTTGCAGACCCAGAATGCATTGGAAGGGTCCCTCCATCACCAGTTTACCACAGCTCACCTACAGTGGCCCATGAGGTACAATAGATGCATTCATGCATGAATAGCTGGCAAATCACTGAAAACTTCTGAACAGGGTGAATGGATATTCATAAATTCTGCACTCTCAGTCCAGTCACATTAAGAATTCTTCAGCATCAGTAATTTTTTCTGAAGATCCTGTTAATTTCAGTTTCTGCATCATGTTTCTCACTCAGTGCAAACCCAACTATTTTACTGAGCTGGTTCGAAGCAGACATGATTACGTTAGCAATTCAAAGCACTCGATGGATATAAATCCACAGAGGAGTGAATGCAGAAAGAGCTGACTGACAGAACTGCACTGATATCGAGGCCATTTTTCTGTTTCTCCTTATAAATGGGCAGTCAATGATGAATGATCTCAAAATCTCAAATGATCTCAAAATGACCTACTGATCATCCATTGTGTATATGTGTGTGTGTGTGTGTGTGTGATATCTGTCACTTGGAGGCTTCCAGCACTATTATAACGAGCATACGGTTGGGCTAACACACAGCTCATATTAACCCTTTGGCTATTTCTGTGTCTGCAAGGCTGTGTATTGGTATCTTCTTCTCAGTCTTTGCAAACACATATCTAAGTATGCGTGCAAGCATCCTCATCCACAGTGAAGCAATGGCTAATGTAAGTGTTTTACTCATGTTTTAATGCCTGATTATGTGCAGTGAGTCAGGGACAGAATGAGGCAAAGTCTCTCAGAGCTACAACTTGAGTGTCTATTCGTTCTCCTCATTTACCCTCATCATCCATCTTTACAAAACTCGCACCGTCCTGTTCCTGTCCTCAACTTCTGCGGTCAGTGCCTTGAGAAAAATCATGCACCCAGAACACTCCCTCGCACTCCCACAGCTGCTCAATAAGGACTATTCATGGTCTGCACTATAGGCAGTAACAGAACAGAACATTGTGCTTACACACATTTATGCCAATGCATGGGTGAGCCAGAGGTGAACAAAAAACCCCAAGAAATCCCAATCTAATTTCACAAAGAAATTAACTGAAGAAAAAATTCACAGAGACACAATGAAATGCTTCAAGTGCAGCTTCAGTCTCTGAAGAACAGCAATGAAACATCCCGACGCTCACAGACTCCTCTCCCCACTCAAATCTCTCTTTCCTGGTAGAACAAGATTCATGAATGGCTCAAGCAGATATCTAACCTGGCAAGCATATGTGTGTGTGTGTGTGTGTGTGTGTGTGGTTTTCCTCAGGCTGTCCCAGAGGTGATACGTGCGTCTCGTCTGTGAGTCATAAGCTGGGTCTGTGTCTGTGTGTGAGTCCATCAGAACATATCAGCATCAACATCCTAGTTCACCTCCCTCAGGCAGACATCACACACACACACACTTCTTGCATTGTACATCGTTAAACCTCCCCAGGGCTATGTGCTATCCCCCCCCCACGTCCCCTGAAGCTGAAACCTCAATCTCTCTCCTCCCTTTGCTTTCCATGTCAGACAGGCCGTTCACTCACACCGGACAACTGCTAGCATATGCTGCTCGCCTGGGAAACATAAGGAACTGTCTGGGACTGGATGACACACTGCATAGAACAAACTATTTTACACTGAGCATCCTTTTCACACTTTTATGTAAAAAAGTATTACATTTTTTTTAAATATTGCAGATTTGGTCTTGGACTTTATTTCCCCACATGCCTACTATGAAAGTTGTTGTTGAAGAGGCTCATTACTAGGGGTTATAGTAAATAATTGCAATCAGCCCAGTTCTGAAAGCCCTCCAGCAACAGAAATTTAGGTAGAAATGGAACAAAAACAAAATGAGTTGCTGCAAAATGTCTTTTTATAACCAGCTTTTTACCCTGAATTTACATACTGATTCAGATTTAACCTATTTTCAAAATGCTTAAACAACAGAAACAAAGGCAGATATACTGTCAGATGCTCCTAAATAACAACACAAATAATCCCCCTATGCAGACTGGGGAAAACACAAATCTAAATTTGTATATTGTGGTTTGGATTTTTATTTATTGGCGCACCATGGAAATCTTTAAACGTATTGTTTTCCAGGAAGCAAAAAGAAATATGTTGTACAGTGCACGTTTCTTTTTGCTTCCTGGGGCATTGCAGAGACAGACAGACAGGGACCAATATAGACACAGAAAGATACTGTACAAACAGGTGAGTGTAGAGACAGAGACATTGGAGCTTACAGATAGAGAGGCTGACTGTGGAGTGGACAGCAGTGCTTCAGCAGGCTCTCTGCGCTGAGAGTCATTATCGTTCTATGACACAGATGAATAGTACATTAGCATAAGAGGGGGGTCTGACATGACACATGACAGACACAACTAACTCACTTTTGCTCCGTCACCTTCTATGAGCGTTGTTCCAGCAAAATACAGCGCTGACATCTCTTCCTGTGTGGAGTATACATGTGAGTGTGCGCCTTCAGAATTCAGAGCACGGTTCACATGAAAAGAGGATGGGACATTGTACCAAGTCACCCTGCCTGACATACGCAGGGTGTGTATGTGTGTGACTACGTGTGGAAGAGAATAAAAGAGAATATAACAGCTCTGCAGAGCCTCACTAGACAGTGAGTGTTAGGTAAGAGTGTCTGTATGGACTTGTGGCCTTGTTTGGAGTGTGCCTCATTCTGGTGTGTTGTTTAATGAAGAGCCTCTTAGAAAATACACATGTCCACACACATTCACTACAAATCATTGGTATCATTGGTTTTTCTAGCACACAGAAAATGAGCACGTTTGGTGGGTGAAAGCAGCATCCCAAGGTCTTCTATCCATTGATTGTTCCGCGTTGCTGTTAATAATTTCCAGAGAGTATATGTCCGTGATTATTCCTGGCATGTGATTAGTTTTGTGTAGACAGGGTTGTGCGTAGAGGAAAGTTTCTTACCCCGGCTAAGCTATGGGTTTCCGGTTCACTCGCCGCAACTCTGCTGACTGCGTGGAAGTCACTTCTTGGCTTCTTCTTCATCTTTGTTGACTCACCAGGCAGCCAGTGTGTAAGGCCACAAAAATAGCAGGGGGATCCATTGTGCGTATGAGGTGTCCTCCTGATGCGGTGGCACAGTGCCACTTAAGCATCTTAGAGCTGGGAAACACTAGGATAGCCCAACGTATCCATTTGGTAGTAATTGGATCAGCATGTGTCAGTGGAGGCCCAAGCCAGGCTGCCACTAACTAATGTCTTAATAGGATTAGTGAGTGTGGCTATGTGTGTGTATGTGTGAGGGTTTCCCCAGCTTACCATGTACCTGGTGTGCACAGTAAAGCTGCTGGAGTAAGGCGTCCATGTGACGTCACTGTAAGACAGCTGTCCGGGCACCGTCGTGACCTGATGACTCAGTTTAACGCCAAGCAGGACATTCCATCAGCAACATGCGCATGGCATCACCGAATGAGAAGGGAAAAAACACAAAAAGGAAAAGGCCAAAGATCCAACAGAGTAAGCTGTTAACAAGTTGCTAATGAGTTGCTGAATCAAGTGTTGGTCTCGACAGGAGGGGATGGAGTCTACTGTGTGGGACAGCCCTGAAATCCCCGTGAAATTCAACAGAATGTTGCCATTACCAGGATTACATAACTGAGTTAGTTCTGCTTGGGATCATAAAAGACAAAATCCAGATGTCATTTTATACATATTTTATTTAGTGCACACCACTGAGCCAGGTAACATTTATTGCATCGTATTTTGCCAATGACAAACATTCACAACTTAAAGCCAGTCAGCAGTTAGATGAATTCATGTACTGACATAAACTCAATTTCACAAAGGGCAAACACAAAGTGTCCATAAGCATCACTGTCAGCTTGTGTTATCATTATTGACATGTATTAAAAAAAAAATCAACATAAGTACAGACACTGACATACAGGATACATTGTGTGCCTGTTACAATCAGAATGAATCTTTAATGAAGACTTTAGGGGTCCAAAGAATTTGCATTATCCTTTTGTATTAACATTGACAACTTATGGTAAGTTCCAAAAATACATATTCAAATGTTTGTAATAACATGGTGCGTGCAATATTTTTGATAAAAGCTAAAACAAACAGTCTACGCTTTAAACACATCTTCATAGTTTCATTTCAAAATCATTGTGGTGGCCAAATTATAAAAATTGTGTCACAGTTCAAATATTCATGGAGCTGCCTGTACGTGTGAAAAATATAACAAGAAAACTGTCCAGTTTGTTAGCGTTACTTATGTGTGCACTAATGTTCAAAAAGTCCACATTTGGCACCTGTTGGGTTGTTACATGTGTGGGTGAGTGAGTGTGGGCAGGGATGTTGAAAGTAGTAATCCATAAGCCCCATCGACAGAAAAACTACTGTTCCTCAACCGGAAAGGGCACTGGAGGAGAAGCACTCACACTTGTTGTCCTCTGAGCAGTTCAAAACACACA
>OMLM01007939.1:26473-38805 GCA_900302695.1 Helostoma temminkii
ACACTCTCTCTCTCTTTCTCTTTCTTTCACAAACACACACACACACACACACACACATAAACACACACAACACACACACACACACACACACACACACACACACACACACACACACACACACACACACACACACACACACACAGGTAACTGCAGATGTCAATACTGAATTTTGTCAAAAGAAACATCTGACAGTGCACTGAATGGCAGACAGCAAAATAACTTTTCGAGCCAATCAGTGAGACTATGACATCAATTTAAGACTTCATACAATAGACAGTAATTATTCTAAATATTTATGAATAAGTTTTGCTACAGTAGTTGGTGTTAAGAGAAATATTTACATCTAACTGGGCTTACAACATAAAGTTTTAGAGTCAATTCACCAAAATAATATACAACATTTTTCCTCACTTTTACCTTGTGATGTCTCACCATGATTAGACATTTATTTGAAAGAAACCCGGTTACTGGTGATTTATGAGGAAAACGCTGTTATGCAACTAGAATAGCATACTGTTCTGGAGAATTTGCTGATGTTGTTTGTCTTTGAGAGTGAGTCACCCAGTACAGTGGAGATGAACAGGCTTTTGTCTGTGAAGCTGAATTGAAGTTTGAATTGTAAGTTGAAAAATCAACAGCATCACATATACAGTAATGTATATAGCAAGTACATAGGAAAACACAATTAATATTATCCAAATATGTTTTTGTAATTAGGGTAAACTTCATATCTTGCAGAAATTCCATCCCCTAACACTCACAGTCAATCATTTGGACACAACATTATACTAATCTCTTCAGGACATGGAAACAATGAACGCAAAAGAAAAAACATTCACAATAAAACATATTGTCAATGAATGAGTCACAGAACAGTGCACAAAAGAGAAAACCGGCTACAACTTCAAGAGCTTCCTTGTGTGTCAATGATTCAACATGTTGTACATGCCTTCCTATCACATAGCTTTCCTAACATGCTAGTTAAACGTCAGCACTTCATCTGAACTATCCTCGTAGCAACCTGATGCTGCAACTCCCCACACGTTTATGTCACATTATGGATCAAGTTAGGTGACCCAACGCACCCTCTGACACTACCTCTGTCATTTTAAACCCCAGTCCCACTCTTTCACACATAAAATGTCTCCTCCCAGTCAGACAGTTACCACCTACACACAAATGCACACACACACAATTCATGTAAACGTACAGGACTGAACCTGTCTGCTGATACTTTTATCCCAAAATTCAACCCCATTTTGCTTGTATGCAATATCCAAACTATGGCGGATTTATTTACAGGAGTAAATGTAATTTTGGGCCTTGAGGTGACCACATAAAAAGTAAAATACACACACTTCAATAATGAGGTACAGCAACAGTAGAGTAATATTTGATGAAATAGAAGTAGTGGCATCAGGTAAAGTGAAAAATGTGGGAGTTTGTCTCTTTTTAATAAAATTATTTTTTTTAAAAATGGGGAAAATCTAAATAAAAAATGCAGCAAATCACAAATCTTTATATGGAAACATCTGGATGCAATCAGTGCAGTTAGGATAAAGCAACAGTGTTTCAGTAGTTGTGTAATATAAAATCTATAATTCTGGTGAAAATATCTGTTCCCTATTATTAAAAAAGATGATAACTGCCTGACAGCTGTGAGGCTGCTTCAGTCATACTTTGAAACAGAAATGTGTTCTTTTTAGTGTGGGTTGTGTGACATCATTTGGAAAAAAAATTAACAGTTTCTCTCTCTCCCTTTTGGAAACAGGATGTTTTTTATCAACTCTCTCTGAAAAGAAGCCCACTGAGACCCCTCAACACTCTGGCGCACAAACAAACACACATACACAAGTTCGCCCACAAAAAAACACACATTCACAACTGCCTCAAAGACGCACAGCCTTTGCCATTGAGAGGAGAGTCTTAGCCAGTCAGAGGAAGCAGAGTGATAGAGGAGGAAGTTAGTGGTCACACTGTATGTGTTCATCATCAGCGCTGACAAAAATAGCTCTGTCAGAGTGTAAACAACACATCCCATTCATAAAAAAAAAAAACAACCGCCTACTTCCCTACAGTGTAACAAGAGGGAAAGCAAGCGATAAAGACGCGGAGAACAAACAGACAAGTGCACAGCGAGACAGATACTGTAAAAAGACAGACACAAAGAGAGATGGAAATATAGACATAGACAAAAGAAAGCAACTAAGTGTGTATAGCGCGAGACGTGGGGCCGCAGTTCGAATGAGAATGAAAGCCTGGTGATGACATCACATCCTCGTCACCGCTGGTTCCACTTCTTTGGTTTGGAAAACACCAGAAACCTACGTCACGTGGTGAGACACCACTTTCCAGCTCTCACACTTTCTCAGTAATTTACACACACATTGACACAAACACAAAGTCTCTCACACACACGTTCATAAATATACTGTATATACATATGTGTTATCACAGATTCACATGCTGTACACAGTAAGTCGTTGTAACACTGTTTACATTCATGCGTGTTAACGTGGAGTCACCAGTTGTTTCCCAGCCCACAAGCTGTGCCATTACACCAAACTGCTTTCCACTCTCTCTCTCTCTATCTCAAACACACGCACAACATGGTTACCACATAATACCAGATAAGGAAATTGTTAAGCGCTGTTAGATTACATACATACGTGTGTGTGAGTTTGTGTTTGTGCGCGTGTGCGCGGGCATGCATAATGTGTCAGAAAGAGGAAGTGATGCAAGCTGCAGTGGAAGATCTATTTTTAGAAGAGTGTCCATCTCACTTCTCTTTCCAGGATTAGCAAATACACATAATACAGACATACACGCAGACACTCAGACACACACAGAGTAACCAGTGAAAGTGCACACTTCCTACCCACAAACACCCACACAGTCTTCCAGTGGTACAAGGTGGTGGATTTGATGCAATGTCTACAAGATAAAAAAACACAATCATCACTTGCAGGTAATATTCTTTGAATGGTGTGCACACCTGCAGCCAAAAAAACTTCCATTCATTTACATTCATGTGGTCTAATACCTATGAAAGCAAGTCACCAGATCACACTATGTATAATGTCATGAGGTACAGTCATTTACTTTTAAACACACACCCACACACTGTTTCAAATCACCATCATCTTACCAACCAATCAGCAACTTTCTAATCCTGCCTTCTAAAATACCCTTCAGGATCTAACCAGGTGATAATAAAGCTGTGTCATTGCAATACTGATGTCATATGATTGTCATGGCACTGAGGAGAGAGTGGGTGTTTTCACTTCCATTTACATCACATGGTAACATGATGAAACCAACAAGTGAGACTCGAGTGGGCAACGTTGTCATTACTTTGATCACTCGACCAGATCTGCCCTCTAATAGACCAGAGGATTTAGAGGAAAAAAATGACACTTTGTCTAGGAGATTGTACCTTTACAGGTAAAACCTCAAACCCCACAGGACTGTGTGAGCATCAAAAGATTTGGTCTCAGTTCCCATGCAATGTAGGTGTCACCCAGTCTGTTCTCCATTTTCGTTTTTCACTGAAACTCAAAATTTATGTCCATTTATTGCTTCAGTAACACTTTTAATTGCTTTCTTGTTTTTTAATAGAAAGGCCCATGCTATGTGTTAAGTCATTTAAGTCAAAGCGTACTATACGTTCTAGGACAGTTTCCTGGTTTCTTGACATCCTCTTGTTTCCATATATTTCAAGAGAATAAACTTCTTTTATGTCTTCAATAACCTGGCTGGTCAAGCAGTAGTGTCCAATGCAGGAAGTGATTTAAATATTCTCTATACTGCATTCAAGGAAGATCTGATATCTAAGTTTTTAACATTTGGCTGAAAGCATTGTTTTCACAAGCAATGTGTGAGTGTTCTTAGAAAATAAAACCGGAGGAATCACAGAGCTATGGGAAAACATGAACGCCATGAAAAACATCCACTAGCTTTGTTGTTATTTGGCATCTCATGCTGGAAGTTGGAGTTCCCCACAAGGCCTTGAAAGCATCAACAAACAAGGAGTTTTCCAAACTGTTCCATTTCTGAGGTGCAGTGTAGCTCAGTATTGGCTATGATGCATCAACCGTCTTATTAAAATTTCACTACAAGGTGATATTTGTATGATAAAATGAATGGAAACTGCTTGACACAATACTGAAACTTTTTGGTGATCATTTGTGTGTTATGATGCTTAATCTGACCCCAATCTCACCAAAGTCTAATCAGTTACCTCCAGACATGCTGGAGGTAACTGGTTAGACTTTGGTGAGATCAGTTGTTCTTTCAACATAATTATGTCTTTTATTGCGTACTCAACAACTTTGAGTCATAGTGTAAATGTGCAAAACTAGGAAAAGCACATCAGTGCTCAATTCATTTAATACATTCTCACAACGGCAAATAATGATGCTTCTCACTTGGTAACACTCTCAATACCAACGTAATATCCTTTGAGGCGCCAGAGGCCAAGAGAGTGGAAACATCAGGGTTTGAGTGACTTTAGGCTCAAAGACAACTTGGTTAGGGTTAGGCACAAAAACATTAGAGTTAGGTTAAGAAAAAAAATGAGTACTTCCTGGAACAGTCTTGTTAAAACACACAGTGTCTCACACAATCAACTAACATCCCCTATACAGATCAAAGTTAATGTAATGTAATGTATGGGGTACCATTGAGATGCCTAGTGGCAAGCACTGTGGAGAGAAAACAGTCTTCTCTTTCAGAGTTTTGTGTAAAAAAGAAAAACAATTTTCACTTAAGCACTCCAGAAAACGTCTGAGGAGCCAGGTCCGAACATTGTGCAGAGATGCTTGTTCACACATCCAGCACACAGCAGGAGACAGTCCAGGTCATAGTCTGATTTGTTTCAGTCAGGGATCGTGCCCGGGTAGAGCGTGCAGGAGGAACACAACTGTGTTTTGTGTACAGCACATCAAAGCAGAGCCAGTCACACAATTAGAAGTGATGCATTATATATATATATATATATATATATATATACACATACATACGTACATAAGCCTGCATTCCTGAAGGAGAGAAGTGCGATAACGAGAACAGAAACATGGTATGTATTACTACCTGGCCCTATGTGAAATTCTGTGCTCTACCAGGGAATGAGAAAGTTTGGGACCTCAAGCTTAAGCACACTTGGGTTATGTTGCAGGACAATGACCTGAAACACACCAGCATGTCCACCTCTGAATGGTTGACATTAGACAGATTTTATACTGGGTAAAGTATAGAGAAGATCAGGATTTGTCACAGCAGGTAAAACCCCTTTAAAGAAGGTGTCAACAAAATAATTTTTGTGCATGGCACATACTCAACATTTCCCAAACATTATAGAAGTTCAACAAAAAAAACAAAATATCACTGAAGTGTCTTTTAAAACATAAATAACAAAAGAATGTAGAAAGTAAGTGGCCAACGAGTCAGTATCTGGAAAGATAAAGAGGAGTAAGAACAGAAATGTTTTCTGTTGTTCTGGGCACAGAAGAGGATGTTGTTGATGCAGTGTCATATTTTTTTATTTCCACCTCCAACCCTCCACTAACACATAAGTAAACACACATACACTTAGCACAAGCACAACGGCCAATCCCCTAGCACCCCTGGGGTGTACCTCTGGGAAGGTTAATGGACGCACTCACTCAGCCTGATACTTTCCTCCCCCCTTAAGCTCATCTTGCACTGCCCTTGTTCTCCCATTCCCCTCTTTTTCCCCACCGTACTAGTGTTTTCCACCCCAGTGGAAACAAGGAGGGGTTGGTGGCAAGGCTGCTCACCAGTGTCTCCAGTGTGCACAGGAAAATGGGTCAGATACAGGAACCAATGAAGGAGGGGGGTGGGGGGGGTTCTATCTCGACCACTGAGCAGCATATGTGTAGGCTGCCTCTGTATGTATATGTGCGCATGTTTAAAGGTGACAGGGTACATTGGTAGTTAGAGCCCAGAGTGCCAACACCTTCAGGCACATGCTGCTAGTATTTCTTTCCCAAATTCATACTTAAATGTTTTTGATGACAAACCATCTACTTTTGAAGATGGCATAACAGCAACAGCATAAAATATACATTAAAAATGAGCCAAAACTGTATGAGTGATATTAAAAGTAGCTGTATTTCAGTACCTCTGATATCTTGCATCAGTCTGAGCAGCAACACACTAATTTTATCTCATAAACAAGTAACTCAGTTTAAAATCTGTTGTATATGTCGTTGTGCTTGTGGGCGTCTTTGCTGTGTGTGTGTGTGTGTGTGTATGCAAGCGTGTACATGAGCGCATGTGTGAATGGTGTTGATGCGTAGGAGACAGTTACGTGTTTTGGCTTTCAATGTGGCTGTCGATTTCTTGAGTTGTCATGACGATTTTTTGTAGGACTTCACCATGGTGACCATGACTGGACAAACACAAGTGCACAAACACAATTTTAATCCAGTGTAATGGGATATTTCTTTAAAAAATGAATGGCACACTTTTGTGTATTTTTTACTTTATATGAAAATGCTGTTCTGCTTGACCCATTTTATAAAAGAGGCTTTTTGTCAAAATAGCTCCTGTTGTCTCACCTTCTACTGATGATTTTTAAACCAGCATCTAAAAACACCTATAATATACAACATTTGGATATGAATTTCCAAATGTCCACTGGTCCACTCAGATCCTAGTAAAAAAAGACCTGACCCATGAGTTGGCCTGGTCCTAAGCCTGAGTCCCATTGTGTTGTTGCACATCTCAGAACTGTGCGTCGGTAAAACTAGTTCAGATAAAGACTTTTTTTTTTTCAGGTCATACAAAGCGTAAATTGTGAGGTGCAGAAAAAAATGGCATTGCCGTGCCGCTCTTTTCTCAACAAAAGCTGCTCCACAGCTGATGACTGATCATGTTGCTCTCAGTGTTGTCCTCTTTCTATGTGACTTTATGGAGGTCCCCATATTCTGTGTAATATTTATCCACATAACATAACACATGGATGAATTGACTATGAAATTACTCTGGACACGTGTTTGGCAGAGTTATACCGTATAATTGTATTGTGGTAATTGCGCGGTAATTGTTTTGTTGTTGACCTCTGAGATAGCACAATTACAATTTATTTCACTCTTATCTGTAAAAATAAAATACTTACCTGACAAATTTTAGCATCTTATCGCACATAAAGTATGTTAAGTAATGCCTGCCCAAAAGTCACTGTGTTGCTACTTGTAAATGTTGCTAGTTGCCTTTTAGAAAAAAGGGCCTATCAAGGGATCTGAAAAGTCACTGGAGCTTTTGGCAACACTACAAACAGGAAGGTCACATGACTGGATGCAACACTGCCTAAACGGTGTCATCTCTTTATTAGAATTGTAGATAACAAGCAAACTGCAAGTAGGTTAACATTGCAGCACTACTTGCCATAGTCATACATATAACTTTCATGCACACCTCAATTGTCTCAGCAAATGCTCTGGTAAGTATAACATCTACCATTTAGCCCAAGTCAAATCCCAACAGTTCATCCTAAAAACTCACAAATTATAAAGCATTTCTAAACACAAAATATATATATACAGCCTACCCATTTACGTTTTTATCTATGTTACGAGATAATATTCTTTGTCTTTGTTTCTTGTTGAAACTGTCAGAAACACTCAAGTAGAGGCCACCATATGGTCAAGATTATTGAGGTAATAGTGGATGAGGAAGTTGTACTAGAGTGCATTGTATAAAGAGGTTTTAATAGTGGTTTCAAAGTGGATAAAATAAATGACTTAATTTTCAAGTAATATGATCCGTTATATCTCAAACAGCTGTAAAATTACCACTCACATTTTCCGTGTTCTAGGGTATACAGCCATGTATCTGACATGGTCTTTAATAACTAATACAAAAATGAGACACAAAATGCAATAATGGACACAATAAAAACACAAAATAATATTGTAGGTTCGGCATTCTCTCCTGCATTATTTTTCATCTCTGAAGCTACATGTTCTGGCTAATTAGTGTATATCAGTGCCACAAACATAACTCACTTTCACACTTTGGCAACATGAAAACACGTTCTGTACAGCTAAGGGTTGTGGTTCAGTTGACCATTGTATCCGTGACTATGCTGTAGCAGAGAGAGTGACAGTCTCCCACATAATATCTCTCACATACACACACAGGACGGCCTCAGACGTCAGCCAGTCACACACAACAAAGCTCTTGACATCATGGCTGACATGACAGCTAAGCAGGAACAGCTGTGTAGTAGTTACAGGCCACACCACAGGAGAGTGACGCAATAGTATGTGTGTTTGTGTGTATATCCTATGAGAGTCTAGGTCGGCACTGCGTCTGTATAGGATAGACAGCACTAGTGTGGTCAGCGTGGGATAGATGAGTCACAAGGTCAATCTGAAGCTACATTCCAGTGAACGAGGAAGTCAGTAAAAGTGAGAGTGAAGAAGTCAGAAGTCAGACAGAGAAGGGAAAAAGCAGACTTAGGCAGACAATGGAGTTTATGTTTCAGTGATCTGGTAACAAATTCTCAGTAACATGTAAACCAAACTGTGGATTGTATAGGTCAAGACAAAACGCCACACAAACTGACATGTGTTTCCATGCTGTGCTGTGCTACGTGTTTGTGATGCATACAGATAGTCGTGTGTGAATGGTCCGCTCCACTGGGGAAAACAGGGAATCCTGCCCAGACATTCCATGGCACAGATTCCCAAAGCGTTTCCACTACAAGTAAGACATAGACATACACACACACACAGCCTCTTAGTATGAATTCCTGTTTAATGTACTCTGGGAAACAGTAGACAAGGATCTAGGAGAGGCACCACAGCACAGACACTCTGACAGCTAACAGCATATTGGTATATTAGTGTTGTGAAGAGTGGCAGATAAGCCATCAATCAGGCAGGTTGTTACAGTTAAATCACATGCTGCTACCCTGCACCCGGCATGCAAATCCCTACCAAGAAGGTTACCATGCTCCAAATGGGGCTTCCCATAATGCAAAGTCAGGGCAGTCCCTTTAATATAGAAGAAGTAGTCACGTGTGAAACACTCTACAATAAAAAATATGAATATATTAACACTTCTGTTGTGAGTCAAGGTCATCACACTTCATTACACACAGGAAAAGTCAGAAAAGCATTCACCAGGGTCACATGACCAGTGATGAGAATCGGAGCAACTGCAAACTTGTGAAAAAGCACACATTAACTAAACAATATGGCTTTATGACATAAACCAAAAACAATCCAAGATTTATCATGTGGGTTCAGCACTTGCTTAGTTAGCCATTTACTGTGACCCTTATCAAACTACTACAAATGCACTACTTAATCAAAAAGTGTGCACTCCACCAAAATAAAACTAAACTAAACTAACTAACTAAATCTCTTCTGTCAAGTTGAGTTGTGTTTACAAAACTCAAGACTAAGAACTGCTCCACTGAGACAGGCTGCACACATCCCTGCACATGCAGCAAACCTCCACATTTGCACAATTATCCCTTGTCGATGGTTCCTGTAGATACCGCTGGAAATGTGAAACAATAAATGCACCAACAACAACGCAGCAAACATTTTTCTAAAGACCAAAAGACTAAGAAGCAAGTAGAACCCAGCACATGCACTGAACTATGTTTACTTAAAAGCAATGTATTAAAACAGAACCATCACATTCAGTATCTTATTCTACAGCAGCATTCAAGTGATAAAAATGTCAACATCACTGATATTACTAGGCCAGATATAAAATACACAACTCACAGCACCTAGCTACTTAGCTAGTTAGACTGCACTATGCTGCACCAATGCACTCTATGTATGGAATGCAGCATAATCATCCGTTACAGTGACATGACAAGTCTGTCACATCAAGCACACATCAGATGGGAGAGAGCACAACTCTGTTTTTTTTTTAACCACTGTCAACCTGGCAGTGTCTCAGTTGCTCCTCCTACACACACAGTCATCAGAGCCCCCACTCTACATCCATCCATCAATCAGCCACTGCACCACTGTCCCAGCTGAGTAGAGTAGGGCAGTGGAGCATTTCCACAGCAATGGCCAAGAGCTTTCAAGGCATCATGGACACACACACGGACACACTTACACAATTGTAGTTCCACAAGCTTTAAAGATACATACACCCAGAAACTTCAAGAGTTATGCAAATCACAGGCATACCATATATAAAGTCCAGATATGCTCATGGATAAAAACAATATCTTCATCATGGAAAATGCATCTTTGATAGTCACATATTGTACATTTGCATGCACACACATACACATACGCACAATGAAAATTACTAGTCATGGTTATTGTCCAGGTAATGGCTACTGCTTACGCCACTGTGGCTGTCTCATGAAGTCTGTTCTATTCCTGTCTGCTTTGAATATGATGACTCTTAATGCATTTCCTGGGTGTGGGTGTGTGTGTGTGAGTGTGTGTGTGTGTGTGTTCTCTAAAGCTGAACTACGTGCATCTGTCCATGCTGATAAGTGGCCAATTATAGCAGATTTCTTTCAGGAGAAGATCCAAAATAACACACACAGTAACAGATATAGACCTCTGCTTTGCATGCTGCACTTGTTTTGGATGTTCACTCGATGTTAAACTGTAATTTGAATGGGAGTGTTGCTAACGATGGACTGCGAGATTAAAAAAGGGATCTTTTTCTAATGTCTTTATAATCACATACTGCCATGTTAGAGCTTGGGGCGAATTGTGTGCCTATGTATATGTGTGTTTGTGGAAATTTCAAAGTCCAGCTTTTCCTCCCCTGCTTGGTGTGGAAAGTAAAGTGGAGCAGTGTTTCCACAGTGGAAGCCTGTTCCTGGATAGAAGCTACAGTGGAAGTTCCCCTTCATGGAGCAAAGAAACAGAAGAAAGGAAAGAGGAATGAGAGAGCAGGGGAATGAGTGAGTGGTGAGTTTAAAGAGAGGGCAACAAAAAGAGGAAACGGTACTCAGAGACAGCAAGAGTCAAATGGAGAGTGGAACAGAGACAGTGAAATGAAGGTGTTCTTGTGGGAGAAGCAGGGGGCTACTGACATTCACTAAGTGGGTCAGTCTGGGGTTATGACCTACTGCTGACCTGAGTCTGGGTTTAGCAACAGTCTGAGAGATTAAAAGAGCAGCCTCTCTGCTTCTTGGTGCAATGTTCAGATGACAGATTCACATGCACATATAGAAGTTTTTGACTATTAGTGGCGCAGTGGAGCATTGCTGATAATGTGATAAGCAAGTACCTGGTTTGTTTGTTCTACCTGCACGCACATGAAAACGAGTATGCCAACATACGCTTTTGATGATGGCACAGGGTGTGTGGTGCATGCAAATGTGTTGTATGGCAAGACATTAAACATGAAGACAAACAGGTCAAACAAGAGGAAAAAATAGCACTGCACCCACAAAGTTTATTTGGAGTAACAGATCCATGAATTTTAAGCCTTTAGAAATGACACACTAAGAAAGATAAGCCAGAAAGCAGTGGTCAAAATGTGCCAAGAAAAACAGCAAAGTGCCAGTTAAGAACAAAAAATTTGCGCAGTGTGCAAAAAGAGGTTTGCCTAATTTATGCAACTTGATTTTTAGGCCTCTAAAGCTTAATTTATGTTTTTTGCATTTAACCTGCGCAGAGCTTACATTGTAGGTTACACAATAGCGCATATATATCTCTGCGCTGGCATTTCTGTGTTGCTCTGTAATTCCACTAGTAAACCGCTAGTGGTGGGTTTTCTATGGCACCAAGAGTTTTTTTGCCTTGTTTTTTTTTTGTGTATTAGAAACAATGGAGACTGTTATACAGTGATTTCACTCATTTATTGTACTTTTCCAACGACCCCTCAGCCACTTACTGAATGTGGGTTTCAAAGCAGCACAGCAGTCAGACAGGCTGAGGCTCAAATTAAGTTATTTACCTCACATGCTTACAAATTTCCAAATATTACACATTACTGACCAAACATTTAGAAAACAGAACCCTCTTTTTAACAGCATTAGTTAGATGAATCACATCCGGTGAGTAAGCAGATTATTCAACCAAGAGGGAAGGGAGGAGTACTGTCTCCATCGTCTCAGTGACAGTGTTGAAGCTACTCACATGGTCACTCCTACTACCACTGCAGGATCAATAGCACACAATCACAATCACAGATTTTTCACACACAGACACACTGGTTGCCCACATGTAACCTTTAAAATAAAAATAGCCTTCAAAAAGAATAGTCTGGATTCATTTAAATTTCCTCAAAGTGAGGGAGATAGGCTTTTCTAAAGAAGGATAGCTGGTATAACTAGACTTTCTGCTGCAACTGCATATTTTTGC